>JAHHUM010001607.1:0-65000 GCA_036173005.1 Crenichthys baileyi | reverse complement strand
TGTTGGAGAAGTTATTCTTTGGCGGCTTCTTGGATGGAAACGCGTTCCAATTCAAAGGAAAAAAAAATACACTAGCTGATATGACTAGTCTAAAATACATTTTAGGACATTTATACAAAGATCGGCGCTGATTTAATAGATAGAAATGTTATTGTTTAAATTTAAACACAAAAGAATCACGTTGCTCTGTGTTTAAATCTTAAGCAGGTCCCCCTCTTGTTCATATTCAACAGGTTTGATTCAATTCCTTATTCTGCGCTACTGAATAGTAATGATGCAACTCAGGGTAGATTCAATTCGATTTCAATTCAGTTTTATTTATATAGAGCCAATTCACTACACATGTTGTCTCAAGGCACTTCACAAAAGTCAGGTACATACATTACAATTAATCCTAATCATTGAACAGTGCAGTCAGATGGGTTGGTTATTATTAATACGCCTTTCGGTGAGCTGATTCGCGCAACTATATTTAATGATCAGTTTACTGTTTATGTTAGAAGCCGAAACTACCAGAGAAGTAAAGCAGATCATGATTGGGACACCTTATCTTCGATTTTTACCATTTAGCTGCTTTTGTCACCAGGATTCAGAACCATTTTCCTTACAAAAAAGATTATAAGGTTTATACTGATAGAGAACCCATTTCTGAAAAAAACGTTTTGCGCCTTATGCTGGGGTCCTATAGTATGACACATGTGCATCAATACATTAGAACCTAATTGAAAAGGTTTTATATAATAGTATTTTTTTATAATTCATCTAAACAGTGAAACTCGTATGGTGTTTATGAGTTTCATATATTTATTTAAACCCCAAAATTCAATTTTTTCAAAAAATAAGAACATTACATCAACACCAATAAGATTAAAAAAAAAAAAATCACAGAAATTTTCATTATGATCTACTGTACATAATCATGGGGAGGACTAATTTGACGGATGTCCAGCAGACACTTACTGTCCCCCTCCATAAGGAGGGTAGGGCACATAACGTCATTGCGTGTTGTATTCAGACATACATATAAATGGAAAGTTGAGTGGAAGAAAAATTAGTGAAATAATATAACTCTGTGATACAATATAGATAACACTTTCCATAAAGCTAAATTGGTTGGACATTCAGGTTTTGGGTGAAAAACACACTCTGTAATATCACACAAAAAAGATAAACGTCTTCCATAATGTTTTAGCACTGTTAGAAATGTTCAGTACTCTTATGTAATAATACGCTGCAATAAACTTTATAAAATATAATAGTTTCAACAAAACAAGAAAAAAAAACCAAATCATTCAAACAATTCCATAGTTTTTATAATGATAAGAATAGGGGTTTACAGTTTAAAGTCTGTCAAATCATTTTATGTTTAGGCCTAATAAGAAATTTTCCAGAGCATTAAAATTGTATGTTTCATATCTGCCATAGTGGATTATTATGGTTTGAACTTTTTTTGTTAGATTTGAACAAAGGTGCTCAGAGTGGAAAGACATTTTTAAAAGTGAACTGACTTTAAGCTCAGCATAACAGTCTTCACAGCAGCAAGCTGACACTGGCAATTATCATTTTCGCAGCTGTGCAGCTGCTGATTTTGACCTGTTTTGTCTCTTTTCTTCTGTACAAATGTTCTTTAGATGCCAGTACCTTTTGAGAGCAGTCACATCTAAAGGAAGCCTTTGTTCAGCCTTCTGCTTCGTAATGGCAACAGGAGTAGCAGCATGGCTTCCTTTTGCCAGGGCTGCGGCCATTGGCTGGATGCCTGTGGCCAACTGCCCCATGCCCATAGCTCCAAGAGACAACAGCAGAAAACAAGATGAACTGATCATCCTTAATGTCAGCGGCCGTCGTTTTCAAACATGGAGAACAACTTTGGACAGATATCCTGACACCTTGCTGGGCAGCTCAGAGAAGGACTTCTTTTACAATGAGGAAACCAAGGAGTACTTCTTTGACCGAGACCCTGACGCCTTTAGGAGCATCCTCAACTTCTACCAAACAGGAAAGCTCCACTACCCCCGTCATGAGTGTATCTCAGCCTATGATGAGGAGCTGACATTCTTCGGCATTATCTCCGAGATCATTGGTGACTGTTGCTACGAAGAGTACAAAGACAGAAAGAGAGAGAACTTGGAGCGGCTGCAGGATGACCAGGAGGAAAACAAAGACCTAAAGCAGCCCAACTTGAACTTCAGAGAGACCATGTGGCGTGCCTTTGAGAATCCCCACACCTCAACGTTGGCCCTGGTCTTCTACTATGTCACTGGCTTCTTCATTGCCATCTCAGTCATCACTAATGTGGTGGAGACTGTGCCCTGTGGTGCTACCACCAACCAAAAAGACATGCCATGTGGCGAACGTTACACTGTGGCGTTCTTCTGCATAGACACTGCCTGCGTCATGATATTCACGGTGGAGTACCTCCTGCGCTTGTTCGCCGCACCCAGCCGTTACCGTTTCATGCGCTCTGTGATGAGCATCATCGACGTGGTGGCCATCTTGCCATACTACATTGGCCTTGTGATGACCAATAACGAGGACGTGAGTGGCGCCTTTGTGACTCTGCGTGTTTTCCGAGTGTTTCGCATCTTCAAGTTCTCCCGCCACTCCCAGGGGCTTCGGATCCTGGGCTATACGTTGAAGAGCTGTGCCTCAGAACTGGGCTTTCTCCTCTTCTCGCTCACCATGGCCATCATCATCTTTGCCACAGTCATGTTTTATGCAGAGAAGGGTTCCAGCTCCAGCAAGTTTACCAGCATCCCAGCTTCATTCTGGTACACCATTGTAACAATGACGACATTAGGGTGAGTAGAGCATATCATATTTATGTTTGTTTAAAAAAATCAAAGAACTATTTATGAGTTAAATAAACTTACTAGATGAGTTTGTTTGTAGTTTTTCAACAGACTGAATAATTTATGAAAACCACTTTGACTTTTACATGAGCGCTGAGGCAGCCTGCTTCCATACTTTAGTACTTCGCAGCTTATTGCAAACTGCCAGTGTGAGTTATCTGGAGCAGCTAAGCATGTATCCATCAGGACAAACACTTGTGGTGTATTGTTTGCTTTATTTAATGACAGTGGTTGAATACATTCTAAACATGTTTATAAAGAGGAAAAGCAACTAAAATTGGTGTTAGCTCTTAGGATTTATGATATGAAATCTAAAATGAATTTCGTCTATTGTAATTTTTTTCTTTGCTTTTAGTTGTTTGGCCTGAAGGCAAATTTAAAATATCAAGATTAGTCAAATCAAAATTTAAACAGAATTATTATAATTTTTTTTGTGGTGAAGTATTATCTTTGTTCCACTGCATTCGGTGCAAAGCTTTCTGTGGAAGCAGCTTCATTGCATTACAAAGTGAGAGTTCTCCTCTCTGAAGGTGGTGTCCTTTGAGAAATGCTCGGTCACCTTTACAATGATTTCTCACTGCTCCTAATCGCTCCCTTATGCTTGCTCAGAATCTGTGGCATAAAAGGCAAGGTGAACTTATAGTTCGTGGAAAGGGTTTTTGCAGTTTGGCTCAGCATCATGTCTAAAAAGGGAAGGATTGAACAGAAATTATGTACTTTCCAAAAGAATCTGAATCAGCTTTATTGCTGAGTTTGTGCACATAAACAAAGAATTTGTTTCTACGCTTTGCTCTCATTATTTTTTCTTTTTTTTATAAACATAAATGAAAATAAAAAAAGTATCTTTTAAATGTACATATATACACAAGTGACTTTACAAGAGAAGATAATGTGAGATCCGTCCAAGTATGCATGGTGTTGTTCTGGAACTCTGACTGCCAAGTGTTCATCAGAGAAACAGCCTGGGCCAAGAAACTGTCTCAGTGGCGGCTGGTTTTAGCAAACATCGCTCTGTAGCACCAACCTGAAGGTAAACGTCTAAACAGTTTTATGTGCAGGGTGTGTGGGGTCTGCAGATATTTTAGCTGCCCTTTTCCTAACCCTAGACCTGTATAAGTTCTGGATGAGAGAAGGTCAGCCCTGATGATTCTCTCTGCAGACCTGATTGTTTGATGCAGTCTGGACCTGTCCTGTGGATGAGCCAAACAGCAGAACTCATTTACTTAAGTAAAATTAAAAACGGACAGGTTCTGAAATGTACAAAGTAAGAAGTAAAAAATTATTTGCAACTTCAATAATTAAAAATACCTCTCATGATCTACAAAACAAAGTTTTGTGGAACAAAAGTTCACAAAGTACTTGGAATTGACAACATCAAAGCGTTCTTTTAAATAAGGCCATTAACGGGGAATGACTAGCGTTTCTGAATTTGTTCTATCATCTGCAATGTTTCCTAGTTTACTGTCTTCATCCATGTCTCTGATGATGCTTTTTTTTGTGTCACAAACAGTGCTACCACTGGACCCTTTCTCTACGGGCAACTGTTCTTCCCTGTGCTTTGTTACGACTTTTATGTCATGTAGTTATCACAAATGTACAAGTAACAAGCTAGTTTTGAGAATGTTAAAAGTAGAAAGTATAGATATTTGTATTCAAGTGAAGAGAAAATAGGTAAAGTTGTCAGAAAAATAAATACTTAACCAAGGTACAGATACCTGTAAAAGCTACTTAAATACACTAATGAAGTATTTGCACTTTGTTACTTCCCACCTTTGTACAAAGGTCACAGTCACATTGTGACACAAACTTGGTTTTTAAATGAACAAAGCAGAACGTGTTACAAATGATTATTTTCCTACTCAAACTAAGCATGTTTTGCCATTTCTTCCAGGTTTAATGTAAGGTTTGACAATGCTGCAAATACAGGGGTTGGACAATGAAACTGAAACACCTGGTTTTAGACCACAATAATTTATTAGTAAGGTCAATTCATCTTGGGAATGACATATACAAGTCCTGCACAGTGGTCAGAGGGATTTTAAGCCATTCTTCTTGCAGGATAGTGGCCAGGTCACTACGTGATACTGGTGGAGGAAAACGTTTCCTGACTCGCTCCTCCAAAACACCCCAAAGTGGCTCAATAATATTTAGATCTGGTGACTGTGCAGGCCATAGGAGATGTTCAACTTCACTTTCATGTTCATCAAACCAATCTTTCACCAGTCTTGCTGTGTGTATTGGTGCATTGTCATCCTGATACACGGCACCGCCTTCAGGATACAATGTTTGAACCATTGGATGCTCATGGTCCTCAAGAATGGTTCGGTAGTCCTTGGCAGTGATGCGCCCATCTAGCACAAGTATTGGGCCAAGGGAATGCCATGATATGGCAGAGCCCAAACCATCACTGATCCACCCCCATGCTTCACTCTGGGCATGCAACAGTCTGGGTGGTATGCTTCTTTGGGGCGTCTCCACACCGTAACTCTCCCGGATGTGAGGAAAACAGTAAAGGTGGACTCATCAGAGAACAATACATGTTTCACATTGTCCACAGCCCAAAATTTGCGCTCCTTGCACCATTGAAACCGACGTTTGGCATTGGCATGAGTGACCAAAGGTTTGGCTATAGCAGCCCGGCCGTGTATATTGACCCTGTGGAGCTCCCGACGGACAGTTCTGGTGGAAACAGGAGAGTTGAGGTGCACATTTAATTCTGCCGTGATTTGGGCAGCCGTGGTTTTATGTTTCTTGGATACAATCCGGGTTAGCACCCGAACATCCCTTTCAGACAGCTTCCTCTTGCGTCCACAGTTAATCCTGTTGGATGTGGTTTGTCCTTCTTGGTGGTATGCTGACATTACCCTGGATACCGTGGCTCTTGATACATCACAAAGACTTGCTGTCTTGGTGACAGATGCGCCAGCAGGACCTGCACCAACAATTTGTCCTCTTTTGAACTCTGGTATGTCACCCATAATGTTGTGTGCATTTCAATATTTTGAGCAAAACTGTGCTCTTACCCTGCTAATTGAACCTTCACACTCTGTTCTTACTGGTGCAATGTGCAATCAATGAAGACTGGCTACCAGGCTGGTCCAATTTAGCCATGAAACCTCCCACACTAAAATGACAGGTGTTTCAGTTTCATTGTCCAAACCCTGTATGTCCTGAAACTTAACATTAACTGGGAAGTAATTCACATTTTGTATTGTAAATTTTCTTTAAAAAGGGTAAGAAACCACTTTGGGATGCTGCATGTTGCGCTTAAGAAGCAATGACTCAGCTAAAGCGGAACATGCAAAGAAACAGAGAAAAACTAAAAGGCAGCAAAACTTCTCTTAAAAATTTGATCAGATTTGTTTTTTACTCCGAAAAATATTGATTGTATTCCTCCTTTTGTGGGAGCCTTGACAAACTGCAGTGTGTGTTTCAAGTGAAGAAAAACAAAGAGCTTTGCTTGCTCTGAATCACATGTAGGGATATTAAAGATCAGTTAGGTTTCTGTGTAGGAACAAAAGACATTTATGAAGATAAAATATGACAAAGAAGTTGTATACTCTGGCAAGATTATTAGTACACCAACAGTTTGATTTTGTAAATGGTTGTTTTCTGCATGGAGGTTTAAAGTATTGTTACAATGTTTTTAGTAAAAAAGGAGAGAAATGGTTTTCTTATGGTGTTCATTATAAAAATGAGCTGAACTGAGGCTGCTGGACAGGACAATGTGTGGGCTGTCACACTCCATCTCATTTGACCCTTAAGAAGATACAAAAAGATTTGATGGTTAGACTGTTTTTTTTTTTTGGAACCAGGTATATTATTCCTGTCTCAGGTTGACATGTATCACTGGCAGACCTGAAACTCTCTTCTAGCTTTACATCAATTATTTTCAACTTGTGGAAAATAGCTTTTACTTCTTTATATGTGCTCAGTGTGTCCGTGTTGTTTTCTTTTGTACAAATCCAAAACAAAAAGAAAGAAAACCCATTGAAAAGCTGGACTTGTGACCAAAATAGCTCTTATGTAATGTGTTTCAGCTGAACAGGTTGCCTCATCCTGATCATATTTGCATGTGTGTATGTGTGGTGCAAGCGTTATCTTTTGTATCAAAGCTACAAAAAGGTAGAAATGCCAAGGTGAAAGCATTATGTAAGTTTTAAAACTGAACAATGCGTTTTGAATGCGGGGGCATTATGTGTGACACACAAAAGGCTGTAGCACTGGGAGTCTACAGCTCGGACAATGCGATCCTCATCACCAACCAAGGACATTGCTGTGAGGAATACTTGTAACTCACAGTTTAAATTTTATGGAGATGTTGTGTTCATGCTGCAGTTTAACACCATTTGTCATCAAAACCTAATATAAGATCACTTAGAAGTGTTAAAGTTAGAATTCACTGTGAAGGCTTATAAATCTTTACATAACGATCCCGAGAGTTTTAGTTAAAAGAGAGACACATGCCATGTTCTGCTGTAGAAAGCTGCTTAGGGTCAGGGGTAAACAATGTGTCTAAAACTACACTGTTCTCCAAATATTTTATCCATAACAGCAGAACGTCTACTTTCATCTTTTCCAGAGTGTGATTCAGTATTAAAATTGAACAGGGACTTCACACGTTGGGATCCTCTCCATTTCGTGCAGCGTAATGATTTCTTTCCCAGGACACTTGGCAGTATGTGGAAAAGGCCTTGGTACTTTGTTCATGCTCTCTTGCTCTGTCAGTCTGCCAATATCTGGTCCTCTGTGGCTTAAGAGTAAAGCGTTATGATCCTTCCTCCAATTGTAAGATATTTGCAGAATTTCTTTTTTCAATTATTCATAAAACTCGGGGGTGTTGGGTCCAACTCTGACCTCAAAATCTGATATGCTTAAAAAGTGATGATAGTTGCAGATTATGTAGAGTTTATTTACATCTCTGTCGATTCACATTTCATCAAATCTGCCACACACATAGCAGATTTAAACCTCTGTTGGTGGCCACATAGTGATGCTTGTTATCAGCTTGTATTGTGGATAATAGTTAGGACCTAATAGCATGGTCACTAAGCACAATTATTCTATTTGCTACTCGTATTTAGAATAATGGTTAAGATGGTTTTGAGATAATTTCCTAATCTAACTTTTGAGGCTAATGGAACATGACATTAAAGCAGATAGTAATAAATACTTTACCTCCTCTACTTGTTGCACACTGTCAGTTTGCTGTATTTGATGCATGAAGGAGGGTTATGGTCTGGCATCACATAAATAGTTCAATGATTTATGTCGATGCTTCAGACATACAGCACCTAGTGTCATTCTCCTGTAGTGGATCACTTCAACAAGTGATAGCATAAGAGGAATTGTAGAGAAAGAACGTTTTCATTTTGCAGTTTAAACAACACAGTTTGAAAGTAAGCTTTACTTTGAACCTTTTTTTAAGTTTTGCAATTCATTTTCTTTTCTTAGTTATATTCAGTTGTTTAGGTGCCCACCAAATGAGCATACCCGCGTAACCTACCTTGCTGCTCTTCCTGTTTGCATCGTGTTTTGCTTTGCACGACAGCCTCAAAACAAGTGAAGTTGACAGAACTCAGACCCACTTGATATGGGTTGTGCCTTTGGCATGCAATAACATTCATAAGGTTAATAATAGCAGGTATAAATTCACCTTTACAAACCGTTTACTCTATAATTAAAAAGTCAACAATGCCTGTTTGGAAATTTGTCCTCCACAAAAACCTTAGTCTTAGCTTGACTATCAGAGAAGCATTGCTCATTGCTCATTTCATGGTAACCCTTTTAGGAAACAACATGGTTGCTACTCTGGCTCATACCCTGAATAATTAACTTGCCAGTACCAACATGTTTGGCTCTCAGTATAAGTTTTTAAAGAGTAGAATTGCAAAAAAATTCTCAAACAAAGTCTAACCTTTAAAAGCAACTGATTGTCAGCAGACTATGAAGACACTCACCTTTGTACGTTCATTCTGCTTATCTCTACATCCATCCCTTCATCATCTACACCTGCTTAATTGTATGGGGTCAAGGGTGTACACATAAGCAGTGGCTAATGTGTTCTTGCTTTTTAAAATCAAAACAGTTATAACTAAATATTGTTAAGTTTGTTTTTGCTGTCAACAACTATAGAAATCAATATTATAGCAACAGGCTTATGTTGTTAGATCATGTTTTTAACTTTTTTTTAAATACCAGGATGCTGAGAATCTCTTGCAGTTTTTTTTGTCCAACATCAGAATATTATCCACCCAGCCACCCACAGACACATCCAGACACACCCACGTAGCCATACACTAATAATCCAAATGGTTGAAGGTCATACTTCTGTCATCAGACGAGAACAGGCTGGCTTTTGAACTTTGCGCTGATAACAATCCAGATAATCCCTTTCCTCTTTGGCCCGGAGGACACAACCTCCATGATTTCCAAAAACAATTTGAAATCTAGACTCGTCACACAACAGCACACTTTTCCACTTTGCGTCATTTCGTCTCAGATGAGTTGATGCCCAGAGAAGCCAGCGCATTTCTGGGTGTTCTTGATATATGGCTTTCGCTTTGCATGATAGAGCTTTAACTTGCAATAGAAGTTGTAGCGACCAACAGTGTCAACTGATCTGAAGTGTTCCTGAGTCACATGCACTCAGGACTTACAGAATGATGTCAATTTTTAATGCAGTGCCTCCTGGGAGATTAAAGGTCACGGGCATGCAATGTTGGTTTTCGGCCTTGCTGCTTACGTGAAGAGTTTTCTCGAGATTCTCTAAATCTTTTGATGATATTATGGACGATGATGAAATCCCAAAATTCCTTGCAATTATACGTTGAGAAACGTTGTTCTTAAACTGTTGGACTATTTCCTCACAAAGTTGTTCACAAAGTGTTGAACCCCGCCTTATTTTTGCTTGTGAATGACTGAGCCTTGCGGGGATGCTCTTTTTGTACCCAGTCAAGACACTAGCCTGTTTACAATTAACCTATTCAGCTGTAGAATGTTCTAAACTTGTGTTTTTCAGCTTTCCTCAACTTTCCCAGTGTTTTTTTGCCCCTATCCCAGCCTGTTAGGAACGTGCTGCAAGCATCAAATTCAAAATGAGTGAATTTTTGCAAAAGACACAACAAAGAAACAACAACGTTTATCTGTTTGAACATCAAATATCGTGTCCTTGTAGTGTATTCAATTGCATATAGGCTGAACAGGATTTGCAAATAATTGTATTCTGTTTTTAATTACGTTTTACACAATGTCCCAACTTCATTGGGGTTGTACATCAGTGTGATCTGTCTACTTGCGAGATTCAGTCTTGATTTAATAAAGTTAATCACGCCATTAAAATTCTATCATGAGATATCCTTTTTGTAGAGCAAATCTGCCCTGGTACATGTACTACAGGCAACCAGCTTTTTCATATGGTATGCCTGAAATGCCACAACCTACATCCCTCCCATCTTCCCTTTAAACATCCCTTCATTGTGTCCAGGATTTTTCCCTTCCTTGTCTTCTTACTTCCTTCCTTTACAGTAATCTTTTAAGTTTGCCAATATGTTTCTTCTTACTAGAACTGATTTTAATGTTTTGGAATACCACAGCCAGAGTCTCCACTTGAATGGAAAGAGATTTCTGATATATAGATAGTAAATTACTGAACTGACTGTTGGGCTGGGAAATTTCACATGGATGTGAGCATGCACAGTTCTGATGGAAGAAAGGTGAGCCACAGCTGCTTTAGTACATTTAAGTCGGGGGCCTCAAAAAGAAAAGAGTGGGAACCCCCAGTGTTGTAAATGTACATATGTCTGATTACTTGATTGAATGAGGGAATATTAATTACTAAAATATTTGAGTTCTTGGTTGGGTTAAACCTATTAACCGGTTTACTTTGTAAGGGAAATTAAATCAATTACTTTTAATAACCCCTCAAAATGAAGCAAGCCTTTAAAATGAAGGAACCCACAGCTGCAAACTGTGCACTGTGCTTTTTATCACACTGTCAAACAAATAGTAGGAAAAGAGTTGGTTTGTGTTTAGACAGCATGAGAAGCAAATTTGCAGTAGCAAATATAATAAATACTCACATAAAAACAGACCGACAAAACTATTAAAGAATGAAACAGTGAACACAGCACACCCAGTTTAAAACCATGAACCCCTAAATAAAGGGATTAAGGAATTTTTAAATTTTTTGTTTTGTTTGCATCTTCTGAAAAGTTTTTTTGTCTTGTTTTTTTTTCTAAGTGATGTGTTACATAGCAGATGTTGTTCCTGACGACTGAGTGCACCCTAGTTTATTTGCCCCTGATCAAATTAAAGCAACGAGCACGTGCTTTAAAGCCGTGTTTTAGAAAATTACCTAAAATTTGCTTTGTAACTGGATGAAAACAGCTGTATGATAAATTAAATGCAATCTGGGCATGTTAACTTTGCAGATATTTTGGCAGCAAATATAACATTAATATAAAGGGAATTAATAGAAAGGCCTTACCCTTGAAGCATAGGTTTTAGTCTTTAATGTTGACAAGTAATTAAAAAAATGTTTTAGTAAAGAGTAGGTTGCACAAATATTCATTTACAGACAAAATTATTTCCCTTAATCATGTCTGGACTTCATGACCTTCCTCTGTGTGTCTTCTCACTGTCTGTATGAGCCCAAGCGGCACAGCACAGCAGCAGCTCTGGTAATGGGCAGCAGCTGAGGGAGCTGAGGGGGGAAGGAAAGAATGGCTGACTCTGTAATCAGCTTCTTTCACTGTCCAGGAAAAAGAGTGTTAAATCAACCTCAGGTGGTTGATAAAAAGATCTGGATTCAATCTCAGCGAGCTCTGCTCCCCCAGGCTGCCTACTGATGCTGGTGCAGCCGGAGCCGGCTGGATACATGGGCGCTGGCATGATAAGGACAGGATCTGATGATGAGGAAGAAGAAAACCCTCTCTCACTCTCTCTTACTGTCTTGTTCTCCCCATTCTTCTCCGTGTCCTCTGTGAGCCTTCCAGTGGAGCAGCTATTTTTAGAAAGCTGGCTTTATATGTGAAAGGGACTTAGCAGTATGTGCCATAATCCGATGCATGATCCAGACACAAAAGATGACAGTGGTCATTTTTACCTGTGTTACAGGTGCACTAAAACCAAAGGTTCAGTGGCAAACTGCAGCCTCTTATAACTCTTTCACATCGCTAAAATCATTATTAACACAATAATGAGAAAAATATTAATGAGGTGTGCATTGAAATCTGACTCCGGTGTTATAATTAGAGTTAGTCTCCCAGTTGTGGAGTCCTGGTCCTGGACGGAGGCTTGTTCTGTAGCAGTAAGTGAGGAAAAATGTTGGGGTTATGCAGGGGGGCCCAGGGGGTGGGTTTTCCCATCTCTGCCTTAATCAGGGCTATATATAATTTGCTTCTTTCTTCAGAGAGACTTTTAGCTCTCTCCCCTCTGCGTTCTCCTCTCAACATCTCTATTAGACAAAGTGGACTGGGCCCAGGGGCCGGAGGCAAGGGAGAGAAGTCACACTTCAGGTTCACAGAAGTTCTATGCATGGTGCAGCAATGGTTAGACTTACCATCACACAGGCAATAGTCCAAATCTGGCTTTTTTGCTAATATCAAACAAACATCAAATTTTTTTATGAGTCTGAACAACACAAATCATTTTGTTTTCAAAATAAAAAAACCCCCTTTTTTTACATGTCCCCCCCAAAAACGGGAAAAAAAAAATAAATGTTTTTTTTAAAAAAAATCCCAAACTGAAAAAAACTGTTGCCCTTTTTTTTTTTGGCAATTTTAAAAACCCACATTTTTTTTTTTCCCCCTATAGGAAGGGAAAGCCCCAAGGGCCCAAAAATAAACAATTTTTAAAAAAAAAAAAAACATGGGAGAAAGGTTTAGAAATGGGTGGGGGTTCCCATTTGTCCCCTGAGAAGGGGGTTTTTTGGTTCCCCGGGGAAAAAAAAGGGCGTGGGAAAGGGAAAAACCAGGAGGCCCGGGGCGAATTCCCCCAATTTAAATTTTTTTTGGGCTTTTTTTTTCTTTCCCTAAACCCCGGCCGGAAATCAAAGGGGCAAAGAAAAATTTCCAAAACATGGGGCCCGGATAACCCCGAAACAGAGGAAACCCGGTGGCCCAAAAAGTAAGAAAACCCGGGCGGAACTTTTAAAGGCCCAAAAAAGGAAAAAATATTTTAAAAAAACAGAAGGAATTTTTCCCCGTTTTTTTTTATTAAAGGTTTTTTCCCTTTTCATAACCCCAATTTTCAAAAGAAAAAGGAACGTTTGGCAGGAAAACCCCCCCCGGGATGAGGGGAAAAAAAAGAGAGGGGGCCCATCCCCCCGCCAAGGGCCTTTCCCCCCCCCCTCCACCCCTCGGAAAGGGGCCCGGGGGTTAAAAGGGGGGGAAGGTTTTTTTTTTTTCCCTTTCCCCAAAAACCCCCCCTTTTCCCAAAATTTCCCCCCAAATCTTTTTTGGCCCTTTTCCCCGTTCCCCCCCCCCGCCAAAAAGGCGGCCTTTTCCCAGAAAAGGGAAAGGGGGGGGGTTTTAGGGGAAAAAAATGTAAAAAAAACCGTTTTTTTTTCCCAAGGCTGCGGGAAAACAGGGAAACCGAACCCCAATTTTTAACCCTGAGAAAACCCCAAAACCCGAAGGGGAAAAAAGGGCTAAATGGGGTTTTTTAAATTAAACAAAAAAACAAACCAAAAAACCAGATAGATTCCCCCGGGCAATTTTTTTTAAAATTTTGGGGGGCTTTTAAAACCCGGGGTTTTGGGGGGTTTACTGGTTTCCCCGCCTCCTCCCCCACCCCCTTTTTAAGGGGTTGGGGGGCCCCCTTTAAAAACCAAATTTGGGGGGGCAAAAGGAATTTTTTTCAACCCTTAAAAAAATTCTGGGGGTGCAGTTTTGGTTTTTTTTAATTTGGGCCCCGCCTTTGGGTTTTTCCAAAATTTTTTTTTGAAATTTTAACAAAAAAGGGAGACATCCCCTAAAAAATCCCTAATTTTTTCTGTTTAAAAGTTAATTTTCTAGAATTTTAAAATTCCCCTTTTAAAAACATTTTCCTAATCAAAAAAAAGTGTAATGTTTTTTTTTGGGGGGAGTGGGCCCCCCTTTTTTTGGAAAGGGGAAAAATTAAAAAAAAAAAACCCCCATATTTTTCCTTTTTTTTATAAATTTTTTTTTTAAGAAAAAAA
Organism: Crenichthys baileyi; assembly: GCA_036173005.1. Classification (NCBI taxonomy): domain Eukaryota; kingdom Metazoa; phylum Chordata; class Actinopteri; order Cyprinodontiformes; family Goodeidae; genus Crenichthys; species Crenichthys baileyi. The sequence goes on along the minus strand of JAHHUM010001607.1, from coordinate 50,969 downwards.
TTTAAAACGGAAACGATTAAAACCCACCCAAACTTTTTTTCCTGAAAAATGAAATTTTTTTTTTTATTATTTTTCACGAAATTTTTTTAAAAATCAACCCCATTTTTATAATTAAAAAATTGCATTTTTTTTTTTAAATGCCCCCCCAGCATTCCCCCGAAAAGGGGAAAATTTAAGGGGGGTTTTTAAAAAAATCTTCCCTTTTTACAACTTGGGGGCTATAAAAGTTTTTTTTTGGGGGCCCAACAGAAAAAAAGAAAATTTTTTTGGTTTTTTTTTTTTATTTTCCCCTTTTGGGGAAAACTTTTAAAAAATCAAAGGGGAAAAAGGGGGAAATTTTAAATTTTAAATTTAGCTTTTGGGGGGTTGGCCCCACAAAAGGGAAATACACCCGCCCCTTTTTGGGGGGGCCCCCTTTCCCCGGGGGAAAGGGGGGAAAAGGGGGGGGGGTGGGGGGTAAGGGAACCCCGGTAGTAATTTTTCTGGGAATTTCCAAACCCCATTTTTTTAAAAACAGGCCTCATTGGCCCCCAAACGGAAAGCCAAAAAACGGGAAAAAAAAACCCCTTTTTGTGGTTTTTTTTTTGTAAAGTTTAAAAAGTTTTTTTTAAACCAAAAAAAATCCCTCAGAGGTTTTCCCGATTGGGGGGGGGGGGTGTTTTTTTTTAAGCCCCCCCAAACCCTTTTTTAGATTTGGGAAAAAAAAATGGGGGTTTTTTTTGTTTTGTTGGGTTTTTTCGAAAAAACCCCCCCCTGGGGTTCCCCAAAATGGAAATGGGCCAAAACGGGGTTTGGGAAATTTTTTAAATTTCCCTTGGGCCCCTTTACGGGCCCCCAAGGAAAGGGTTTTTGGGAAACCCCAATTTTCCCCCCCAACCCCCCCGGGCCCCCCCCCCTTTTAAAAAGAAACCCTTTTTAAATTAAAAAATTTTTGGAAAATTTTAATTTTTTGCCTTTGAAAAAAACAGGTTTTTTTTTTTTAAACCCCTAAAAACCCCCATTTTAAAAAAAAAAATTAAAAATTTTTTTTTTTAAAGGGGGGGTCCCCCCGGCAAGCTTTTAAAAAGACCTCCAAACCTTTTTTCTGGCTTTTTTTTTCTTTTTGGGGTTTTGGGGTGTAAAGGACCAAACCTTTGTGCCAGTTTGCCATGTGGACAACATACAACTTACCCAGCTTAATATACACAGATAGCCAATTGATAGACACATGTTTAGATGGACAGTGGGGAAACCGGCTAATAATACCACAACACTATGTTTTCTCTGCACGTCAGACGCAGCTGCATTTGTATCTGTTCATTGTTACATGAAAGGTTGAAATGAAAAAAATTGCTTCTGGGTTGATTCTGCTGGAACTGTAGCGTATCTATATAAGTGGCAGTCACACTGAGATATTAGCACAAAGCGTCTCTCACTAACCTCCCTCAGTTTGCCCTGTTATCTTTTAGACACAAGGATTTCAGCAAACACGTACTTGGTCCACCTCTGAATTATTATCATCTATTAATTATACTGTTTAGGTCGTTTTTTTTTTCATGTAGGTGTAAATTGCATTGTATTTCACCACCAGGACCTGTTCTATTTAAATTAAGCTGTATTGTTTGAAAAATGCCTTCCTGGTAGTGTTTAATTCTGTTGAAGAATTAGGAGCATATGGGGTTTAAAAACACATTGTCTCTTTGATAAATAAAAAAGTAGATGCATGAAAACAGGAAAACAAGTTATAACATCAGTAGTCACTGCCTGGTAACTAATTTTAGCTAGACCAATAAGTTGTGTAATAATTTCATGTTTAGGCTTTAGAGATGCATTCAAGGAAAATCATTTATCGTGATTGTATTGTGTGTTATGAGTCCCAGTACAATCCTGCCCAGCATGCCAACATTCTGTCTAAATGTGCCTAGCTAAATGTATTCTAAATATGGTTGAATATGTATCAATGAACAACCCCAGACTTGGCAGCCTTCTACACCAAATGTCGAAGTGTTCCTGGGCAAGAACTGAACAAGTTGCCTACCGATCTGTGTATTGGTCAACACAGAGTCATTAAGTATTAGGACAATCAAAAAAAGTGCATACTTTATGAAGCAGTAGAACAGCTCTTTATTAAAGTTTTTTCCACACAAATTGAACTAGAGCTGCAAAGAAAACACGTAACATGCAAAATTTTCAGACATATTCAATTTAGTTTAATTCAGTTTTACAAAGTCAGTTCACTCAAATCATACAGATTTAAAATCGGGTACATACATTCCAATTAATCCTAGCTATCAAACAGTGCAGTCAGATTCAGTTTATTATTTAAATTGGTTAAAAGGTTTTCTCTCTAAGGAAGCCCAGCAGATTGAATCGAGTCAGTGACTTGCACCATTCACTCCTCCTGGATGAGCATGTAGCGACAGTGGCTTGCATTGACTTTGCAGCAATCCCCCATACTGAGCATGCATGAAGCGAGAGTGGAGAGGAAAACTCCCTGATGTATCTCAAAACAGAGCAGGGGGATCTAATGCTGATGTTTCTGCAAACTTTCCATTGTGCAAAGGTCCTCAAAAGGTAAAGATGTGAGTGAATAATTTTTAGTACCTGCATTTACAGGCAGATAGTCCTTTAAAATCGATGAAGCTGAAAATGTTTTAGGTCAGTTGTTGATGGAATATTATTGCAGCTTTATAAAACCAAGTCAACCCTGTTTTAGAGAAGAAAAGGTGGAACGGATTCACAGTGGTATTACAGACCATCTAATATCTACAGTATTAAACATAATGAATTGTGAATCTGAGTCTTCATTTTACAAACGAAACATGCATTGCTACTTTTTAAAATGACAAAACTATTCATAGATCATGGACAGGTAACTTTTTAAAGGTTTACCACAACATTAAAGTAAACCTAATTAATTTTGGTTATTTTTCTAATGAACTGTTAAAGTTACACATCTACCATATAATTAAATATTTCTTCGTGTTAAAGAATGTGTTTATAAAGCATTTAGTTCTGAGAGTAAAAACACAAAAAATGGTGCTCATGACAAATAAATGGAAATTGGAGACAAATGTAACTAATTTTATAGGGCCATATAATACGCAGCTTATGAAAGGCAAGCAAATGCTTTTTAAATGTATTATAAATGTCTTTGGATATTGGTAACTTTAACCTCAGGTATTTAGATGGTACACTGTCTTAATGCACTTCAAGTTCAGTGTTTATTCTTGTATGTAAGGAACCCCTTTAAGCATTTAAGCACAGACAGTAATTAGGTTAATCAAGTTAAAGTTTAAATTTCTTATAAAATTAGAGTTCCAGAAATTAGGACACCCCATGGTCACAAACAAAGAACTGAAGGCTTAAATTGCAGCTCCACAAGCTTGTCAGTTAAACACATTTGATTAAAAAGGGTTTGCTCATCAGTGGCTGTTCAAGACCTTCTATCTCATTAAGAAATCAGAGTTGAAATGTTTGAACATTAAGTCAGAGAACACCTGTTCAATGCTCTACATGCATGGCATACCTCAAATGAAACCAGCATGCAGTGATTAGTGTATTCTCTCTGAACAATTGTACAATGGCAAAACTTTGTTGGTGTTTTTTTACAATGGGGCTGAAATAATCACTTTCATTTGAGTTTAGAACCTGCGGTGGCATGGCTGTCTGAAACTGATAGCTGATTAAAACAGGAGGTTGATTTCTATTTATCTAGCAATTGGATATCAGTGCTTTAAAAAAGGACCTTATGGCAATAAACCCTAATGGATGAAACAAAGCACTATAGAATTAGACCTGAAAACTCCACATAAATTTAGAAAATCAATGAAAAAACACAACACTCATAAATAGTTATACTTATGAGAACACATACTATATTAAAAAACCTAAAATAATTGGCATATTATCTGCTGCATCTGAAGTTACAAAAAAACAAAAACAACATCCCCAAACATTCTCTGACTGACCTAGAAAACCACCAGCAAGCCAGACTTGCCAGTCTCCAGAGGATCTCAGGGGTCTAGGAGGGGCACACTTAACATCAAACAAAGAAAAAGCAACATTTGTTTGAAACTATTTAAACTTCTGTATGTTATGTAACTGGTAAATTTCTCACAATAATTTGATGGGTTAATATTAACTTTACTCTTCATACCATCTAGTCAATAATATTTCCTCCAATTTGATTGACTGTTTTTAGAAAACATCAATCTTTTAACAATTCCTTGCTGATCCTCTGAGATAATCAGCCTATTTACACTTATTCGTCATCTTCCGCTTATCCGGAACCAGGTCGCGGGGGCAGCAGACTCAGCAGAGACACCCAGACGTCCCTCTCCCCAGACACCTCCTCCAGCTCCTCTGGGGGGAGCCCAAGGCGTTCCTAGGCCAGCCGAGAGACATAGTCCCTCCAGCGTGTTCTGGGCTGTCCCCTGGGCCTCCTCCCAGTGGGACGTGCCTGGAACACCTCCCGAGGAAGGCGTCCAGGAGGCATCCGGTATAGATGCCCAAGCCACCTCAACTGGCTCCTCTCGATGTGGAGGAGCAGCGGCTCTACTCCGAGCCCCTACTGGATGGCCGAGCTCCTCACCCTATCTCTAAGGGACTGCCCGGCCACCCTATGGAGGACGCTCATTTCAGCCGCTTGTATCCGGGATCTCGTTCTTTCGGTTATGACCCAAAGTTCATGGCCATAGGTGAGGGTAGGAACGTAGACCGACCAGTAAATCGAGAGCTTCACTTTTCGGCTCAGCTCTCTCTTCACCACAACGGACCGGCACAGCGTCCCCATTACTGCGGCAGCCGCACCGATCTGTCTGTTGATCTCCCGCTCCATTCTTCCCTCGCTCGTGAACAAGACCCCAAGATACTTGAACTCCTCCACTTGAGGCAGGAACTCCCCTCCAACCTGAAGAGGACAAGCCACCCTTTTCCGGTCGAGTACCATGGCCTCTGACTCGAAGGAGCTGATCTTCATCCCAGCCGCTTCACACTCGTCTGCCAACCGCCCCAGCGCATGCTGTAGGTCTTGGCTAGAGGGGGCCAGCCTATTTACTTATTTTATTTTCTGTGTCTAGACCGAGCTCCTCCTATTCAGGTCTCTTCTCCTATTGCACTAATTGTTTTAAAATTTTCTGTTGCCAATAAACTATGATGTTTTTTTGCCCTAGCAAATAAATAAAAACAAGCTTGAGTAGCTTTTTTACAAAGAAAATATGTGCAAATGTTGTTTTTACTATCTTTGAATAAAGCAGAAAACATGACAGTGATCAGACATTAAAACAATCCTTGTAAACGTGATATAAAAATATTTCTTCTCCTTAGCTCTTATTTTGTTATAAAATAACATTGAAAAGAAAACTGGGTTGGGTATTTGTTTCATGTCAGCCCACTTAAAAGCATCTCTTTTTTAATCAGGCCCTGCAAGTGTCTCTCCATATCAATCTCAGAGAGTCTCTGTCATGTGTAAGAGAAGTCAGTGGTTCTGTGAAAACAAGCAAAATGTAATTTTGATTATGTATTTCAAATCAATTCAATTCAGTTTATTTATATAGCACCAATTCACAACACATGTCGTCTCAAGGCACTACACAAAAGTCAGGTACATGCATTACAATTAATCCGAATCATTGAATAGTGCAGTCAGATTCTGTTATTTATTCAAATTGGATAAAAAGTTTGTCTATCTAAGGAAACCCAGCAGATTGCATCCAGTCAGTGACTTGCAGCATTCACTCCTCCTGGATGAGCATGTAGAGACAGTGGACAGTCACTGGCGTTGACTTTGCAGCAATCCCTCATACTGAGCATGCATGTAGCGACAGTGGAGAGGAAAAACTCCCTTTTAACAGGAAGAAACCTCCAGCAGAACCAGGCTCAGTGTGAGCGGCCATCTGCCACGGACCGACTGGGGGTTAGAGAGAACAGAGCAGAGACACAAAGAGAACAAAGAAGCACTGATCCAGGAGTACTTTCTATGGGAAGGAAAAGGTAAATGTTAATGGATATAGCTCCTTTAGTCGTTTCACCTAGAAAGAAGGAACAGATAAACTCTGAGCCAGTTTTCAATGTTAGAGTCTGAAGAGAGCACATAGAGGTAGTTACAGTAAAAGCTCAGTCAGTAGCTATGTCTAGGAGAGAGAAAGGGTTAAACACTGAAAGACAGGGCCATATGGATCATCGGTAGAGGGTGAGCATTAAGTTGTTGCCAGCAGAAGCTTGGACGATGCCCCTCTCCAGAAAGGTGTTACAGGTAGACACAGAGTCAGGCCAGGTGTAGCTTCTAGGAAGAGAAAAGAGAGAGAACAAAGTTAAAAGCTGAAATAACAGCAAATAATGCAAAATTGAAGAGTAGTTAAATGTAGTAGTTAAAGATGTTAAATGTTACAAAAAGCATATCAGTAACTTCCCAAAGCACCCACCATGATAGGCTTTGCACATCCATACTTTTCATTTATAATCACCTTAGTATAGATATTGATATAGTTATTTTCAAGGTCAGGACCAACAAATTTTGTATTATTTATTCTACCGTTTTAATAATCATTTTATCATGTCAATTAGTAGTCAGTTAAAAAGCTTATCTTTCTTATCCTTTAGATGATCTTTAAAATGATTCACCGATGACTGAATTGAATCCCATACATGCTACATTTACTTTCCTCATCTGTGGTCTGGGGTGTTTTATACAAAGACTTTAAAGGATTTTAAACCGAAACATGCAACAGGCTCATATCAAGAAACTGTGTGCACACAAACAAATCCAGATGTAAGAAACTGTGTGTAGGCATGGATCCAAGCACATTTCCTGTCAACATCCCAATCAATGTGGAACAGAGCACACAAGAGTATACCAGATTTCTCCCTTAACACGCCCGCATTTAAAGATGTAATTTTGACATGGAGTTATAGTTTATGTGCAAAATCAGACTCCCACACACTCTTGTCATATCCACGGACTGGGTGCTGTGTGGTAGTGTGCTGTGTTTCTCTTTTCCCCTCCTCTCTGCACAGGGTGTGTCGGGCAGGTGCTGCCGAGCAGCTGATCTCCATTAGAGTGCCATCAGCGGAGCTTTAAAAGGAGTTGGAACCTTTAGGGAGACGTCAACCTGTTGTCGTTATCTGTGTGGTAACTGACCGAACTCTGCTACTCAGCTTAGTTTTTGAAAACCTTTCTGACCTCCTCTGTTTTTGCCTTGTCCTGCAGACCTTGTTTAAAGAGCTGTTCGGGATTCTGGAGTCCCAGCCTACTCGTGTTTGCTCAGTTGAGCTTTAAGACTCCTGCCATACGCCCTGCTGTAAGTCTCCACTCCGGGACCGACCTACATAGCCCTGCTGCCCAGTGCTGCGCTGAAGATCTGTGCACCTACCTGTCCACCCTCCAACCTCACTACCTCGACCGCAGAGAGGATTTCTCCTTGGATGGACACTACCAAGCTGCTGCACTCGCACATCTGCCCACTGCCGGTCCCAGCTCCGTGGTAAAGACACGCCCCCTCCCAGGAGTTCCAGTCACTGCTCCAGTAAGTCCCACCTAAGACTCACAGACAAATCACCCCATCTGGACACCAGTAACCTTCTCCTTTTGCCCTCTAGTGAAGATCCAGATTTCCCCGCTGAGCCTGCCCAGGCTCAAACCTGCTGTTTGTGATCTACAACAATAAACTGTTTAAAACGTTGCTCTGTAGTCCTTGTGGTTGTGTCCCCATAAAGAGTCTCAGAAAAGCCATTATGACACACTCTATCATTGTCAATGAACACAGAAATGCTGCAGGGAAACAGTGAGGCTGCTTTTCAAACAAAGGTAACCAGGGATACATGCTCTGAAACTGTAGTTTAACCAGCAAAAAACAGAAAGCACATAAAACCTGGATGGTCAACCTTTTGCAGGTTTTAAGGATTTGCAGACCTTTAATATGTGATATTAAAAATCAGAAAGTTAATTGTTTACCTTGGAAGGTGTTGCATAAAAGGAAAAGTTGGACAATGTCTTTGCTGTAATTCTTTCGAGAAGTTAGAGTTCTCTGTGGAGAAAAAAAAAATCTAAAATTCAGGTTTTTGGTTCGTCTGTTTTTTAATTTGCAAGCAAGCTTTCTCTCTGCAGTCCATCAGTCAATTTTTTGCCAGCATTGCCAATGTCTTACACTCTGTAGAGTGGTGCATGCTAAGTTCAGTAGGTGTAGAAAGATTAAGTAAAACCAGGTTTTGTGAATGTCTAGAAGTTAATGTGACAAAAGGAGAATATTAGAAGAAATTCTTCAGGTATGACAGAAAGGCACTAAGGCTCACAACAGTGAGGAACATGAAGCAAAGAAATGTCAAGAAAGAGAGAATAGCCAGTCAGCAATGAAGAGAGAAGATTTGATGCTATCTGGTGTCGTTTTCAACAAACTATCTTAAGATGTTTGTATTCAGGCACAAAGAAGCACCTTGAATGACATGGGATGCTCTGTGCGGAGAAAGAGTTCGTTATTTTTAGATGCTCGGCCCTTATCTCACTACACAGCTGGTAAAAGATTTGGCACAGAGAAAGGTAAAGAAAATGTACTAATAACCTTCAATGTGCTGTGAAGGAGGATACAGATAGGGAAAGCGAAACTGTGTCTGAGAGCACAGCCGAGGTTAATTGCATGTACCTTAAAAATAAAATGTGAATGTTGTGGTCTTATATTGGGCTCATCCTGCTTTTGTAAATATTTTGTTTTATTTTTATGTTCTGTGTCTGTTTTTCTCAGATGGTGCTGTGTTTCCTCTTCCAGGTTTCAGTTTACATATTGCCACACCTATGGTCGTGTGAAAAAATGAGGACATCCCTTTAAATATTATAAACTGAAGTCTAACCATATTTTTCATTTACAAGCGTTGGAAAAGGAAGTGTTGCACCTAAACATGCAAAAAAGCGTGTTTTACTCACTAAACAAAAAATACCAACAAAAACATGTCTTTTAGTTGATCAAATAGTTACCCCCTAATGAATAGTCTTACCCTGTTCTGATAAAATAATTTCAGAGAGAAGCTTCGTGTAGCTTCTTCTATCAGCCTCTGACATCGGCCTGAGGAAAGTTTTCCCCATGCTTTCATCTGTGAGATGTTTGAAGGATTTCTTGCATGTACAGCCTGTTTAAATTAACCCAAATCATCTCAGCGAGATAAAGATCTGGGTTTTCACTAACAACTTTTAATTTGCATCCTAATTTCCAGCCAGTTATTAATGGATTTCCTGTTATGTTTTGGTAAATAGTAAAAATTAATAGTCGATTCTATGATGAACTGGCCAGATCCAGCTTCAGCAAAGCAGTCACAAATCCTGACACCTCCATGCTTCACAGTTATTATGAGTTTTGTTTTTCCTGCAATGCTGTATTTGGTTTATGCCAAACATGTTCTCTCTTCTCGCGTCCAAATGTTGCAGTTTTAGAACTGGACTTTAGACTCTAGAGAACATTATTCCAGAAGTCCCAGTCTTCTGTCTGGCGAACCTGCTTATACACCTCTTAAAAAAGGTCAACCTGTGCAGTCTCTTTTGTACATGCATGCACTTTCATATCAACAGTAGCAAGAGCCTGCTGTACGTCCTGCTTTCATCAATAAATTGCTTTAATAACCAGACTGGGGCATGTTGGCAGTTGTTTTGAAAGTCCTCCACTTCTAGACTATTTTCCAGACAGTGGAATTGCTGTATTCAAACTCTTTTGAGACCACTTTAAATAATTTACAGACTGGTACAATCTTCTTTCTGAAGGTCTCAGACTGCTCTTCTGATTTTACCATGGTATTCACTCTCGGTCCTGATGAGAGGACACACGACTAATAAGCACAAACTAGTCTCATTAACATAATCTTTCCATGATCTGTTTTTTTGTAATATGATTTTTAACCACTTTTATTTCTAGCCAAAAATTTCATTTTTTTTTAACGACATTTTACATAATTTTTCTTTTAATTCTGTTTTTTTGTTTGGCTATATTACCTGATTCCCTTATTTACCTTTTTTGTTTTTTTTTACGTGTCCTGTCTGGCAGAGTTCAGAATTATTGTCTGAGTGCCAAAAAGAAGCCCAACAGATTTACTTTCAAAAGTGGAGCAAGGCGATTACCGCTATAATGTTCCGCTGTATAAAAAAAACTTTATTAGAAACTGCTTTGGGATAATTTCAACTGCAATCGACACAGACACGGAAACAAAAAGGAAAAAAAAAGAAGCAAGAAAGAGAGAGAGATCAGGCTAAAAGGAAAAAGCAAGAAAAGGTGAAACGAATAGGAGAGAAAGAAGGATGAAGAGAATAAAAGATATTAGAAGACTGCTTCTACACCTGAAGAAACATATATAACAATAGCAATGTTACCGAAAAGTGCATTGAACTAATGAATGCAAGATATATTTGGTAGTAACTGTGGCTCAATCTAGAACATCTGTGTATCTGTTAACACCTGAATCCAAACACAAACACAAAAATATGTGTGATAGCAATGTGATAGCAAGTTTAAGGAGCCACAGACCTGCCCCCCTGGACTTGGAACAGATATGGACGAGATCCAAGCCATATACATCCAAAGGCCTCCCAGAACACAGGAACCCCAGGAGAACCATCGTCGGGACTACTGCAACCCCCCCAGAGAAGAGCAGGGGAGAGTCCCAGGGGAACCACCCAGCAGCCACAGCGCATAAGCCCCAGGGAGCTGCAGCAACGAGCCTACAGGCCCCGTAGGCAGCCAGAGCAGATTCAGCCATGGACCCAGAGACCCGAGACCACGGGGCATATCACCCCTGAAGCAGAGGCCCGACAGAGCCAGGGGGCCCAGGCCCCGGCAAGCAGCCACCGGGAGTGAGCCGGCAAACACCAAAGTACCCAGCCCCGGACACCGGAAAAAACCAATACGACAGCGGGCAGAGACACCAGCCACCGGCAGAGGGTGTGGCAGGAAGGAAATATCCAGGAGAGGGAGCAGCCCAAGACCCAACCTGACACAAAAACGGCGCACACAATCACACATTCCCACCCTCATGCCTAGACGTAAAAACACTCACACCCACACACCCAATGTAAAGACACACAAAAATGGACGTCTTACACTCACTCACAGTCCCCATTCATACTCTATACTCCCAGGTCCCGGTACTAATACGCCAGATGGGAAACCAGCCCCAGGACCCAGGAGGTGGTCCCCTTCCTTCCGGGGTGGAGAAAGGCAGACCGCAGCAGCCCAGACTAGTGCCAGCACCATCCAAACACAAATGACCGCCCCAGTACTTCTTGCCAGGTGAGTTTGTCCGGTCTTGGTCTGGGGTCGGGGGTCCATTGTGAATACGGTGCTCTGTGGTGTCTGCTCTGTCGCGCTTGTAGGCGGCGACTGGGATGACATGCCCTTGCCTTGCTGTGGTGGCGAGCTGTGTGATGGAGGTCAGAGTGTAGTAGGGGTGCTAGGGGTGTGTGGAGCTTGCGTTATGTGGATATGTCTTCATCTGCTTTTTGGGGGTGGAGCTCATCTGTAGGGGTGTGCCCCGGTGGGGAGGGGATTCATGGCATTTAGGTTCAAGGGCATGTGTTCAATATTTGTTTCCTGATTAGGGGTGGCCTTGTGTGGAAATTCATGTTGGGTTTCTTTGGGGTGGGGGGCTCAAGGAGTTGAGATTGGTATTCATTGGGGGGTTAGGTCTGTTTTGTCCTGGGATGGCTCTGGTTGGCGGGCTTTTTTGGAACAGGTGGACCACTCTTTTGTTCGTGACCCCCTGCTCCGACCCCAGCCCCCAACAACCTCCGTACCCATCCGGAGAGGGGGCCACGAACAAAAGAGTGGTCCATCTGGTCCAAATGAGCCCGCCAACAAGAGCCGTCCCAGGACAAAACAGTCGCCGCCTACAAGCACAACAGAGCAGACACCACAGAGCACCGTACCCACAATGGACCCCCGACCCCACACCAAGACCGGACAAACTCACCTGGCAAGAGGTACTGGGGCGGCGGCACACACCCGGGGCCCCCACCATGCCACCGCCACCACACAAACAAATCACATCGCCCCCACTGCAACGACAGCCCAGGGAGAAACACCAACCAGCTCCAACGCTGACCCCAACAGGCACCGAGTTCCAACTTAATGTATCTTTGGCTTTATTTAAAAGATCTTTAGTTTATTATTAACCTTATCTTTCTGAAATTGTGAACCCCTGTCTGCATCTGCGTACTCCACACCACTACTAAACAACTAAATGGGAGAGTAGCAGATGGAAAGAAACTTTGTGTGTCTTCCAGTTTGAAGATGTTTACATTAAATGTACATAAAGGTTTCCCAGCCTTTGCGTTTGTGCGAGTCTCCTATCTAAGGCTGAAACATCGGTTCATATCTGACATTATATATTAATAACACCAACGCATGTGTTAATGCTTTCCAACACCGTTGGAAATTTGCCTTTAGGCTACCACCTCATGTTTTCTATTTACCCTCACATACCCTCACATATAAATTGCAATTTATATGCAGGCAGTGTTTAGTAGGGTTTTTTGAATTATAAGAAGGCTTTTTTATTTAATTAATTTTCATGAAAGTCATGGTTGGCTATAATTCATTTGAGAAGCGAGAACCCTTCAATACAAAAATATGGCTTGTTATTAACATGGGAAAGTAATCTATACCACTTTCTTTTTTTCAGACACAAAACAAACTGTGAGTTCATACTAAAAGTACAAAAGGGCAGCAGTTATTATGTATTGTCATACATTCATGTTCCAATGCAAAAAAGAAACACTGTAAACTCTGTACAAAGGTATAAAGTGAACAATTCTAAATGAGTGGAGCTGAGGTGCATTTCCTCTTTTCAGTCAGTCAGAGTAACAGGGCTTTTATTTAGAGCAAAAAATGTTTGTATGTGATTGTTTCAGCTCAATTACCTTCTGCAGTACAAAAACACCTATATGAAGATAAAATGTGTAATACGAACAAATTTTGAATTATTCCAATTGAACGAGGCTTATTGATATTTCCAAAAATAAATTTAAATGTCTTCCAGAAAAAGAAACAATTCTAATCTGGATACCCTGGCTGTAGTTTGCACAATTTGTGGAACGATAGAAAATCTACTAAGACATGGTCATCCTCCTAAACTTACAGGCCAGGCCCATGGTAACTCTGGAGGAGCTGCAGAGATCCACAGCTCGGATAGGAGAATATGTTCACACAAAATCGATCAGTCATGCACTCCCCAAATCTGGTGTTTATGGAAGACTAGCAAGACTGATGGATTGCTGATAGAAAGCCAAAAGTTTAAGTTCCAGTTTGCCATATTCCATGTAGGAGACACAGATAAGACTCAAATGGGACCAGTGTCATGCCAGTTTATCCTCAGCAAGAGCCAGTTCAAATTTCAGTTCATGCAAGGTTAAAATTAAATAATTCAGTTCATCATCTAAACATTCTGAAGTAAATTTAAAGCTCCAACATGAACAACTGTAGTTCTCTTCCATTTATCATAGTTTATCTAAAATCAAGTTTAAAAGCATATATGCAGATCATGTCATCAATTATCAATTAGCATATCAATGTTCTCATCATCTAGCATCTAGCATTTTTAAGATCTGTTTTATTCTCACAATATTCTTGTGTTTAAAATGAGGCCGAAGGCATTATAGCCAAATTTAAAGTGAGGAGAGAGGCATAAATTATCAATATCAGGTTCCCACAAAGACTGCAAAAACTGCATGTTTGCTCCTGAAAAAAAGTGTTTAAATGTCATGTTCATCCTAATCTCGGCACCGTTGAATAACCTCAGGGTGACCTGTGCTCACTTCGAGATTATGTTAAAAACAACATCCTTTAGTACTAGATAAGAAAAAAATTTAGCATTCTGGCCTACAAGCAAAACGTTATGTGTAGCAGAAAATTAACACCCTTAACAGACCATCACCGCCGTAACAAAATGGTGGTGTCAGCTACTGGGAAGCTTTTCTTCAGTAGAACAGGAAAACTGGTCCTTGTCAGGAAAATGGATGGACTCTCAACACAAAGACAGAGCTACAATTGAATTTTTTAGATCTACACATGTGTGTGACAATGGCCTGCCATAAATCTACTTGAAATTTGTTTGGCAAGACTTCAAAATACAGATGCTCTGTGTCCTGTATGACTGATTATGAGCTATGTTGAATGGATGAATGGCCAAAACTTTCTAAATGTCTCTAAATGTGCAAAGATATTACGTACATACCCAAAAGACTTCCAGTGAAAGCTAGTTCTGAAATTTATTTCATAAGGAGACTGAATACAAATGCATATACAAAGTCACACCTCACTTTCAAGTTTAATTTTACTTCAGCTTCACAATTATGTAGTATTTGTGCTGACCTATCACAAAAAATTATAATAAAAATATGGAAATTTGGGGTGCTAGGCTGGTGCTAGGCAGGTGCAGCGGCACAGCGCGAGAGAGCCTTCGGCCCTCGAAGCAGCTGTCCCTTGTTTCGAGTCCTGGCCACGGTGACCTGTGCTGCATGTCTTCCCCACTCTTCATCCAATTTCCTGTCTGCCTACTTTCGTTGTTTGATATAAAGTGAAAATGTTAATGAGTATTAATACTGTTGCAAAGCACTGTAATTCCATTCTGAACTGCAGAGAGTAAGCCATGTTTGCAAAGAAGCATGGTGATGGTAGCATCATGCTGCAGGGATGTTTCACATTTATGTTTTCTCAAAGTGTTCACAACTGGTGGAATGGGGAATCATGCTTGAGATGTCCATTTCTCAAGAAAATATATTGTTTCAGTCTCTTAGTGAATTTAGAGCGGACAGAGGGTCACCTTACAGCATGAAAACAGCTCTTAGCAAGTTGTCAAAGCAACAGCAGTGCAGCAGCAAAATGAACAAGTTTACAGAGACATATCCAAAGAGACATGCATCTCAAGTCGTTTGAAAGGGGTTGAAAAAAACCATTGAACATGAAGATGAAAGCTTCCACGGAGGGAGGCGGACAGTTATTGAAAAATTTGTAGAAGCTCAAGCTGAGAGCAAGCGGAGAGGTGTACAGGGAGAGGCTGGAGGGCAATCTCCAGCAGAATAATGTGCAGGGTGTGTGGTCAGGGATAAGGAGGTTACAGCTTTCAAGGTTAAGGGGGATTAGGGTTGTAGAAACTTGTACAGAGTTAGTGAGGCTTGTTTGTGCTCAGCATTCTCATCTCCTGCAGCCACAGAGACCAGATTCTCAACATCCTCTACTGTCTCAAGCTGTACCACAGTCATGGACCACAGCAGCCTAGACACAGACCTCCTTCAGTATTATGAAACACTGAAATCCCTTATGCCTCATCATCCCAACTGTCTATCTTTAGTTAGTATTCAGGTAAAGAAGCAGCAGAGAAAAACAACGCTGCAGGCAAAGATGGTGTAAGCCTGAGGTTCTTGAAATGTTGCAGACGTCTGAGATTAAACATTACTTCCATAGTGTGCAACTGAGTCTGAGAAGATTACTATGCCATGGGAGGAGTCCTGTTTCGGTAAGGTAACTAAGGCCTTAAAAGAAAATAGGACATGAATTTATATAGTGTGTTTCTAGTCATACTGACCACTCAAAGTGTTTTATACTAGAGCCACATTCAACTAATCGCACTCACAAACACACGTTCACACACTGATACGAAGATGGGAAGGCAACTTGGAGTAAGTGTCTTGCCCAGGGGCACATCTACATGTGGCAGGAGAAGGTAGGAATCACACCTGCAACTTTCAATTACTCTTCCCACTGAGCCACAGTCGCCCCAAAAGGTGACCTTCAATAGGTTTTTATAACATGACACACCTGCACACCTAAGCACTTCTGGAGGCTGCACTTTATTCCCACTAATCCTATACCCTTCATCCATCCAGAAAAATTGTGAGAACTAATATCAGTAGGAATAATGGAATAACTTTGCTGTGGTTGGGTCCGTTTGTGATTCATAAAACTTTGTATCCAGGGAACTAGTGAAATGTTTGGTGGCATTACAGGGGAACAATTGCTTGATTTTAAACATCAGCAAGATAAAGATGATGAACTTTAACATGAGAAGGAATTACTAAAAATATATCTGTCATAATGCTGGTTCAGACTGATACACACAACCACGAGAGGCAAAGAGAAAGTTTTAAAAACAATTTATTTTCACACTGTTGACGCTAGGATGAACGAGAACCAGGAACTGGGTAAGCGGGTCAATTCCGGAGTTTTCTGGACAGGCCCCAAAAAACAAGTTTAGGGGGGGCCCCCCCCCGACTCAGGGGGAAAAAAAACGAAGATTTTGCTGATAGTGATTATTTTGATGGACTTACTGAGTGA
Organism: Crenichthys baileyi; assembly: GCA_036173005.1. Taxonomy (NCBI): domain Eukaryota; kingdom Metazoa; phylum Chordata; class Actinopteri; order Cyprinodontiformes; family Goodeidae; genus Crenichthys; species Crenichthys baileyi. The sequence continues at coordinate 34,686 of JAHHUM010001607.1, read as the reverse complement.
GAGGCTGGATAAGGAGATAGGGGGATAAAGTCCTTCCCCCCACAGCGTCTGTGGTTGGCAGGCAGTGATCCGGCTGGTACCTGTGATCTCCAGTTAGAAAAAAACTGCCCTTTCTTCCGCGGGGAAAAGGAAAAACAGGGGGTGGACGGCAGGTGAATGTTCCCCCTAGTTGAGTCCGACGGTTTTTCTTGAGAGGATGGGTTTGGAGGTAGTGAGGAGGGGGGACCATGAGTCAGAGAGGCGTCACGTTCTGAGTTTTCCACTCTCCTTTTAAGAAAATGCGGTTCAGGGATAAGCAGGGCCGGGGTTACTCCATGAGAACCCCGACTGGGCAGGATCTTTTTGGACAGGGAAAGAAAATGAAAACGATTTCCTGGGAAAAAAAACCAAACTGCTTTAGAGCAGGGGTCTAGCCTTTTACCACTGAGTGAACAAAACGGGCTGCCCTACCCTAGGCCTCCACTCCTTAAAAACCCAGCTGATTTTGCTGTCAGGATGAGGAAAAACACCCTTGCAGAAGCACCTGCCCGTCACACCCTAAAGGAAAAAAAAAAAAAGCAAAAACACAGCAAGGCCCAGCACAGCACATAACCTGCACACAAACACTGTGGTGGTTGACAATATCTGCTTTCAATAAGACATTAAAGAGGAGGTTGAGAAGCACAGATAATTTGGTGGTCTGGAGGATAAAGTCTATTTGAGATGTAGCTCAGAAGCTTCAAGAAGGGGCACAGAAAATTAAACTTTTTTTACTTCAAAGACATAATTGCAGCCAGATAGAGCAAATCTGTGATGAAGAAGGGCTTTTTAGCTTCAGTGCTCAGTATTGTGATTAGCTGTTGCCTAAAATTTGATGCAAATATTTGTTTTACTTTTGGGATCACTAAAATAGTGCTCTGTACAACATTATTTCATGTATTATAAACATTATTTAAATTTATTTCTAATAATGAAACAAATTTAAAATCATGCATGATTAAGACAACAGCTTTGTTTGACATTTTGTTGTCCTTTAAAATAGTTTCTGCATCCCCTAGACAAAAAATATTGACTTCGGTTGTACTTTTGCATAGCAGACAATTGCTTTTTTTCTACTCTGGAGTTTGTTTAGTTTTTTTGATGGCGAGTGGCTGTAATATGATTTATGGCCTTATTATTCTTAAAACAATGAAAAAAAGTTTGAGACTTTTACACTAGACATGAGTTTTGATTGATGATTGTGAAAAAAGAAACAATCAGTGGATCTCTCACCTTGTTGTGTCAACAAAATAAAATAATATATAGATAAAGATTTATACTTTGAAAACTTATCCAAAGTAAAAAATAAAATAAATGCTTATCTGAATAACTTAATAATAGTGTCAGTCACCAAGGAAAACATTTTTCTTTATTCTGTCCTGTCTGCAATTTTAAGTTGCTATTGATTGTAAGGCAGTTAAACATGAATCATGACAAATGGCGAAGCCCAGTTAAAGTGAATGGTGCAGAAATGTTTTTACTGCACAACATATTACTGTAACTACCTGACCATAACTTGATTAAACAGCATGGTAACTGTTGACGGTGTTGGACATCTGAGTTGATGCAAAGCCTGACGTAACAAGCTGCAGTCATTAAGGATTGCAACAAAAGGCCCGGAAGAAGACAGTTAGACTGCCTGACCTGATTTTGCTGTTTAATGTCTCCAGCTGTGTTTAACAAAAAGTCTGAGTCAAAAGTGGAGCCAACAATGGCACTGCAATATGCAGAGGAGGAAAGGCACAGATGGGTTTGCCAGATTGCTGCTGCATATAGTAAAACCAAATTGTTAGTGTTTATTACCTTACATAGTGTTAGACCACAGAAAAGATAATAGTAGAGATTATGTTAATGTTATTTCCAGAATGGTTGTCAGTTTTATTAATTTGTCAAAGGAATCACCTAAAATGCTGTCTAGGACATTGTTGTTTTGCAGTTGTATAAGTTGTATGGTTTAACTGAGTGGTCAGTGTTTGCCTCCTCTGCAGATGTACTGAACTGATAAAGACATTTGATTTACCTTCATGTTCTGCTGCATGGAAGATGTTATACAGCTAAAGAATCATCAATCAGACAATGTTTTCGAAATTTGTTATTGTCCATTTGATGAGCCTTTACAACCTGTATCCTCAGTTTCCTGATCTTAGCTAAGAGGAGTGGCACCCGGTGTGGCCATCTGTTGCTGTATCTGCTTCAAGGTTTGACATGTTGTCCATTCAGAGATTATATTTCGCAAAAGGTTTTTTTTTGGGGTAAGTTTCTTTCCCAGGTGAAACATTTTGTTAAATTTAGTTAAAATAATTTCACACCATAAAGGATTTGTTGACAAAATTCCTCCAGTCGACAGCCCCCCCAGAACTCTCACAGCTGCATTGGGTGTTTCATCAAAATGAGAAGTACTTACAGAGCAATGTCCTCGATCTGTTTGTGTTCCACCACTACTCAAAGTTTAATGAAATCCAAAATCCTTTTTTGTATAATCTTGTTGAGGCAAAAAACAGCCATGTGGCACAGAAAATATACTTCTGCCTCGCCTATTGCCCTTGGAGATGCGTAAACAGACTCATTGCTTTTCTAACAGAGTCTAAGCACCCTTGAATTGCTCTATTCAGAATAATTATCTGGCCAAACACAATATGACACATCTCTGCTGAGGTGAATCAGCTGCCCTGGATGCCAATTAAACAGACATCTCAGGGCTAAGGCTACCATTTTTTGGATCTGTGTGGTTTGTAAAGGCTGTTGATATCCAACCTCCAGATTGGTTGCTTTAATTTCAAAGAAACATATTGTTACTGAATAGTGATACTATTGGAAAGGAGAAGTCGTTTTAAGTTACTGTGCCTTTTAGGTTTTATTATGTATTAGGTCAGTATTCCATTTATGTTTGTATGTTTTCACTATAAAGTATGAAGCTTAAAAATTATTGTTTTACTACTGGGGCTGCACAGTGGCGCAGTTGGTAGCACTATTGCCTTGCAGCAAGAAGGTCCTTGTTTCAGTGTTATTCCTCCTGCATGTGTTTTAAGGTCTGATTTTAGGCTGTAGAAATCAGCCCCTGACAGCAGTGTACTATTTTAATGTTGTTGTTTTTTTGTTGCAATAATGTTTAAACAGGGGCTACACGGTCACGCAGTTGGGAGCATTGTTGCCTTGCAGCAGGAAGGTTCTCAGTTCAACTCCCAGCTGGAGTTCTTTCTGCATGGAGTTTGCATGTTCTTCCCATGTATGCGTGGGTTCTCTCCAGGTACTCCGGCTTCCTCCCACAGTCCAAAAAGATGACTGTTAGGTTAATTGGTTTCTCTAAATTGCCCTTAGGCATGAATGAGTGTGTGTAGACTTCCAGCACAATCAATTGCCTTCGAAAACTGCTTGACTAGTAAACAGCGTTCTAATGGGGACACAGTAAATGTGGAAGAAGGTGCTCTGGTCAGATAAAACTAAACTAGAACTTTTTGTCCTTTCTGCAAAATCCTGAGTAATCTAACTCTGCAGATCATGCCGTAGAGATGCTTTTCTTTTCAACAACAGGGAAGCTGTAAGGTTTCCACAGAAACAGTTGGCACATATAGTAGCACCAACCCCTTAACAGTCAGTTCTCTTGGTAAATGAAAAGAAACAAGACTGTTTGTGTACAATGAATGAGTTTGTTCTCTTTCAGTGTGTTAAACTAAGCATAGACCACAGACCCCAGGTTGATTGTTAATTAATTTGTAGTGTGACTCAAGCAAAAATTTGGATTTTGTTTTAATGTGAATAACTCAGTTATATACTATTTATCCATTGCTTCTGCAAGTTTAACATATTTCTATTACACAAACAATAACATAAATATTATTTATTTATATTTAGTTACATTTTTTATTTCAAAAATGTTTAAATTAATAAACTATTTCAAATATATAGAAATGCACACTGTTGCAGGGTTTTTAACTGAAAGAATTAAGTGTTCACTTATGATTCCCTAAACATCCAAATAGTTGTTGACACTGTTTCATGACAAAATTTGTCCAAAATACGCACTGGGATTAGAATAGTCTAAATAACACATTTCTTTTAATTGTCACATGATTCTATACATTTGGAAGCCAGCTAAATAATAATGTTGTAATTTCTGCTCGATAAATGGCCCCTATACATTTTTGTTTTGCTCTACACTTGTTAATCAGAAGAACCTGATGTTACCAGAAAACTTTTATCTTCATATATAGGCCTTTATCAGATAGTTTACTTTCAATAGTTCAGCGTAGAATATTTTTTTCAAGATAAGTAATTTTATGTTTAGATTAATCCCAGTGGCTGGACAGCATCATCATCTTAATCTTCAGTAGCACACTTCAGCAAAGGGTCTACGTGTCCTGCAGAGTGTGCAGCTTTATTCGCTCTCAGATGAGAGAAACAGAACATTCTGTGTGTTTTATTTTGGGGATATAAATTTGAAAATTATTCTCTCAGAAAACATTTTACATTACTTTATTTTGAATATTTCAGTTACATGTTTCTTCATCAGCTATTTCTGCTCATTTTAGCATTTATAAGTTTTGGTTGGGTTGTCTGCGTTTTCAGAATCACATGAAAATGAATCTGTGACTGGGAAAAAGAATCAAAATAAATAAAATGCATGTTTCAAGCAAATGAATAAAAAAAAAAGACATGATGATTAACTGGAACCAACTAGGGAAATCAGTTGAGTGAATCGCACATCAAATTTGGATTTTAAGAGCTTCCTGTATTTATGAGCATTTCATAATAAGCAGCAGCTTGGATGGACAGATTGGTTTTACTCTGAAGAGCAAACTAATCATGTGCAATGACTGACCGGTATATTAATTTCAACATCAAGCAGGCAGTAAAATAGAACAGGTTGTTGTGCATTATGTGACGATGACGGTCTTTTGTTTAGCTGCATAGAGCTGAACGATCATGATGGATCTGCAACAGAATGGATGCATAAATCATTTATAAATATCAATTCTTGTATGATAGATAGTTTTTGCATATTCTATTCTGTGATTCTAAACTTGAATGAGAAATAATTTATTATGGTTTAAAACATTTAAAGCTAAACCTTTCAACTGTTCATCTCACAGAAATGGCTCTAATTTGCATAATATCAAAACTTGACAGCGACAACTTGACAGCGACCTCTCTTAGCGTTACCTCTCTTAGAGGCAAATTTCACTCCAATTTTAGGAGTGAAAATAGACGTTTATTTCCTTTTTGCATTAAAGGTAGTAAATTACAGTCTCATAGGGCCAAAATGTTTTTTTTTAATGATTGCTTTGAAATTATATCGATGTGATAATCAGGTGGCTTGATCCAACTTTATTCTTTCTTGTCTTATGATGAAAGCTGAAAGGCAACAGCCTGCTGTGCCTCCAAACAGCCTAAAATGGATAAAAAAATGGATGGTTAATTTTAACCATGCGCAACAAGTCTAGTGTGTTGTATTTTGCTGACACGAGCATTCAACTTTTAGCATACTGGAGTGGGAAAAGTTCAGGAAATAATATTTAGAAAAATAACTCTAAAGTTAACAATGGTTGAATTTTGTACATACAGTATAAAACAAATCACATCATTATTATCTTAATTGGAGCCACACAATTTCTCAAATCAAAATTGTAATTGCAGTTTCACTTTGTCCAATGTTGTAATTAAAAATGGCTGCTTGAATGCAATATTTGTATTCAAGCAAATGCAAATATTGTCCTTTAAATGTAAAGTGCACATTAAAAGTGCAATGCATTCATGTTCTGCATGCCAATTGTCTGATGTGGAACTCAAAAGCGTACAAAATGCTTCTAAAAAAACTGTTTTATGTGGCATAAAAAATGCACACGCATAAACTTGTGTCTTTTAAGCACATTTTGGTTCTTTTCCATCAATGAGTCCATTTAAGCAAGTATTTTGCATCAATTACAGAGAATATGATGGACATGAAAAGAAGTTTAGTTGTTCTTTTAAGATTTCTAGATAGGTTAAAGAAGTCAAAATGATCTCATTGTACACTGGTTCCAGTCAGGGGAAGAGTACCAAGTAAGTCCATTGCATAATACAGTACATTTACCATGGCACACATACATTTATGAAAAGACGGAAAACCTAAGACGGAGAGTGGTCAGCTAAGCTTCCAAAGGGGTCGACGGCAACATGAAAAGAACCAGTATGTGCCAAATTTCCAGCAAATACTGATTGTGTTCTACATGTGACAGGAATTTCCTGGTTTCTCCATATATCTAGATGAAGGAGTAGGCTTTCAAAGACAAATGCTGTTTCCTGCAAAGAAATAAGGCAGTATCTCCCTCTTGGGTTACTCTTCTCCAAATGGATTTGGAGTTGTTGTCGAGATAGATTAAATTATACTTCCAAATCAACTAAACGATGGCTTTAACAGCAGTGTATAGATTATGATTATTGAGTAAATCATATTTATCAAACATTATAATTAAAAATCATAATTCAGGAAATTAATTTCTTAACCAAAAATCATTACTTACAAATTGAAATCAGAGATGTCCTCTGGTGATGTGATTATGGGCTCAAAGCTCTTAATAATTACAAATAGTTATTTATCATTAATAATTGATAATTATTAACCAAAACCACTAAATGTCACTGTTTACTCAACTGCTTCACCGAAGGTGGGGAACCTTTGACCTTATTTTGACAGACAAATCACTCTTGAAATAAACACAAACGCTTCTCTTAAATATATATGTGAAAATTTGTTGAAGCCATATAGCCCTGATATATTACCATTCTGGTCCAAAAACCTTCGCCTAACTAACAAGCACTATTCTGCACAAAGGGGATAAAAATGATTATCTAACAATAATAATAAAAGAAAATATATGCGCGTTGAGTGTCTATGAAGATTAAACCAGCAGTTTTATGGACAAAATGTGCAATTTGGGTTAACTTGGAAAGAGAAGTCCTCCTGGTGTGCTGATTGCCCCAAATGAACAAAGAGTAATTAAACTCTGAGGCGGGAACACAGTGGAAAAACTCAAGAAATAAAACTGAGACAAAGGAATGGTCAGGCCACAAGGCCCAGATCACAACTGCTTTGAATGGAAAAACTTTAAAGTCCAACTTCTAACTCCTGGCTGATTTGGGATCAGCTGGACAAAAACATGCACACGCACCTTGCTGATCGCATCCGCGCTCCACGATTCAGCAAATTAAAACACTCAGCATAACACTTCAATCAGTCTTGCATGCAATACCTTGGATTAACTACAGGTGATTCTAAATCGAGCTTTTGTCTCTCAAGATATGCGCCTCCATTGCGTCGTCCCGTGAGACACGCTGGAAATGGAAACGAAAGTTTATTTTCCACTCGTTTTATAATCCAGGGTGACGTCACAGCTGCGACGTTTGTGAAGCTGCGCATGTCAAACATTGCAGCCCAGCTGGTCTATTCCCAAAATGGATAACCCCAAAAGCAGTAAAAAGCCATTTTTGAATGGCCTAGTCAGTATCCTTATCTAAAACATGCTCAAAGTCTGTGGAGCTCTCTGAGTCTTCACAATACAATAGATCTAGAGAAATTGAAATTTAGAGTGGGCAAATGTTGCCATGTTAGAATATAGCATTCTGATAGACTCCTACCAAAGTGAACAAATTGCTGAAATTCAGTCAACAGTTTAGTGTCTGCTCACTTATGCAACCAGCTTATGTCACATTTTTTAATTTTTAATTTTCTCCAAAATCTTATGTTTCTCATTTTAATTATACAGGATGTATCTTAAAAAGGTTCAAAAAGGATTTTGTTACGAGGGAGGAGGCAGGAGGGGAAAATAAAAAATTTTGCTTAAAAAGGGAAATTTAAAACACTAAAGTATAGGGGGGATCCAAAATAGTAAACCACAAGAGGATCACAGGGAAACAGGTTGGTGTGAATAACAAAATAATCTGATAATGAGTGAGAAAACCAGGAAGTATCCATACTGGGCAGCTTGATTACTCTAGTGCTAGACGGTGAGTGAAGAAGCAGACGGGAGACAACTTGGGAGTAAAGGACGCTGAGGCACAGAAGGAACCTACTGGGTAGATCTGAGAACACAGACACTAACAGAGGTAAACACTACAAGAGATACAAACCTAGGAGTACACAGGAACTCAAATACAGATTGTGAACTAAGAATTAAAGAAACAAGAAATCAGGAACTAAGATCTATCAAATGTCAGTAAAGACTGCAAATCAGAGCAGAATACAAATACTTATCTTGAAACAAAGAAATGAACTGAATGTGGAAAGCAAAAACTGACAAATCCTAAAATTAAGCAAAACACAAGACCAAAGTCCCAAAGACTATAATAGATGTATCATGGTTTAATTTTTTATATAACTAAAAACTGGTATTTTACCAGCGGTGTATACACTTTTGAGACCCAGTTTAAATGGACTTTTACTGTCCTTGAAGGCAGAACTTGATTTGATTGATGGACTAAGATGGTAGACCTCATTGAGACTGGTGGGGATATTTTAATGATGGAAGAGAAATAGAAGATTAATCTATATTGTGATCTCAATTTTCCATAATAATATCGCCATTAACTTCATGTTAGCCTGAACAGCCCAATCCTGTTTTTTTTAATTGTGTTACTTCCATATGTGGCACGATGGTCTTCAAAGCGTCCGCAGTTTAAACGTCCATGTCACATTTCATCTAACTTTTCCATCATTGTCCTGGTTCCAACTACGGATCCACACAGACTTCTCTTTAGAACTATAAGTTACTGCTTCACTGAAGACCATTGTTATTAGTAGTTGTTCCCTCTTTTTTTTATCTTCCTTCGTCTTCTTATGATGTGGTCATTAAACTGTCGGCTCCCATTGGTCACCAACTTAACAAATGATACAGAGACAACGGGATCTATTTTTACTTCCATAAACAGTATGCTGCTGTGTGACATCAATATTCTCTTTCTGGTAGGACTTAGCTGACTGATCCTTGTTATGCTACAGTACTGTACTGCACCTTGATTTGCAAAAGTTATTACACAGGTTAGCTGAAGATAGTCTGTTTTCTGTTCGTGATGTAGTCCTCCTTACATTCATAACTGCCAGTGTTGTCAGAGTGTGGGATTATTATTACATAGACTGAACTTATATGTGCTAATAGAAGTTATTTTTGGTCACAACCCTCTTTCTTCTGTGAAAACAATGATTAATAAATTAAAACATCAGAAAGTTTTTTAATTATTTCTGATATTCAGTGCATCAGTAGGATAAATGGCTGAAAGCTAAACAGAAAGCAAAATATAAGCACTCTAGAGAAAAATATATTTGCATCAAAACGAGAAAGTGACTAGTTTTGATCAAAGTTAATTGAAAAAAAAGATTTAATCCTAAATATGCTAGATGATAATTTGTCAACTAATTACTAATTATGGTGGTGTACTGATAAATTAACAAATGTTTAGGAGTAGTAAATATAATATTCAGATTAGGAGTTCTCTTTGTTTAGCTTTCCTATGGAAAGACAAAGTCTTTATAAGAAGAAGCAAAGCAGCATTTCTGTGTTGCTTTAACACAGACAATAAATAGGGAATCCAGTTTTAGTATTAGTTTATGTAAATTTTTTGTTTTCTATCACTTATCGAAAAAACAACAGATTACTAGAATTTATTAAATTGTATTAAGGTAATGTGTCCTTTGCTAACGATTGCATAGCATTTGTTCCCGTTTGGATTTGATTGTGTGGTTATTTGTTTTAAAACATTCAGCTTCTGTTCCACATCTGTTTGAGTTAGTTGTTTTTAAAGACATTTGTACATTTTCATAGGAAAATGCAAATCTGTCTCTCACTCCTGTCAAAAATCTTACATTTTTTGTATGGTGTCCATCTTCATAACACATTAAAAGCCTTCTAACTTTCCTTATAGAGCAATACATAAAACAAGCGTTGGCTTTTCTTGTCCTGTAAGTCACCTTTCCACCATGTAATCCTAGTATTTAATGCACAATGTAACAACTGAAAAAATTATGTAAACTCTTATTATACCCTGTCCCTCATTTTTAGCCCAAAATTTACAATTTACGAGTGGAAGGGGATCACATTAGTCTCTTGTGGTGTCTGGGATAAATAAGATAATGTGGCTTTCTTGCCCCTCAGTTTTGTTTTTTTCATGGGCAAATATGGAAATAACAGGGATATGAACTTCACGTGCCAATATGCTCACAAATGACACATATTTTCTTCATTACAACATTTCTACTGCAACAAAAACAATAGTAATTTTCAGTTTAATTGATGTCTGGTTTTGATGGTGTGACTCAAAAGGAGTTGTCTGTGTATGTTAAAAAGGTGATGTTTAAAGTTATTTATCTTCTTTAAAAACCAATCGCAAGGCCTCTTTTGCATAGGACCCTGCTTCTGTTGCAGATGCTTGTATGCCAAACAAGCCTATTTCTTCTGCCCATTCAAATAACTGTTTGTCAATTCTTTCTAAGACTCTACAGCAGATAAGAAAGGTTTGTTTACCTCGCAGGTGTCGTCAACTCACATCTAACCATTTTTGGCGCTATTGATTTATTTTTTGGTGTGTTTTAATCCTCAGGAGAGTGCAGTCCTGCTTGTTTTATTTCAGCTTTTTGTTTTAAATAATTTAAGAAAGGATTTAGATCATGAAAGCAACACTGAGGTAATTTTTGTATTTGACAAATGCCAATCATGGATAAGAATGTCCATACTAAAATTAAAGCGTTTTTTTTCTGTTTGAAGGTATGAAAATAACATTATATCAGTTTTTATAATCTGTCAATTTTTGTTTCCTTTTCATTCAAACACTTGGGTAAGTGAGGTGACCATGACATGACTCATAACACTTGGTAGTTTTTATAAAGCTTAGGTCTTTGTTGTGTGACAGAAAATGAACCTACAGTATATGAAGTGTTTTTTTTTTTATTATATAGCATAGGAAATCAAATCTTCAGCAGTATCTGTGTTTGTTCTGAACACCATTTTTTTCCTGCAGCAGAACAACCCCAAAACAAAAGTGAGGGGTTTGGACACTTAGTCAAGCTCATACGAATCATCTAAGTGTAAATGCATATTTTTGTGTTTCACTTTGGTAGCACAAATGTATTTATTGCAATGTTTTTCCTGTAGTCCATTAAATTTGGTGTAACATTTGACAGAGAAGGAATACAAGCTTGGATAAAAGCTACCAAATATCATGCTTGCATAGGCAAAGGCTAACTTATGACTGCAAGCTGTCTGAAACAAAAAGTGCCTGAATTCCAAAAAAGTGACTTGATTTGTAAAAAAAAAAAAAAAAAAAAAAAAAGATTCTATTATTGCATGCAAGAAATGTTAAAATACAGGAACAACTTTGATAATGGCAACAGCAGCTTTTCCTTATTTTGACCTGGTGACTGCAGGTCAGTGTACAGCTTTTATTGATGATGTTTAGATGATTTCCTCTTGTCCAAGACATGTATGTCAAAAATGGTGAACATGTATTCTGAAAAGCCAACATATGAATAAGACATAACATACTCTGTGATGGACTGGCTACCTGTCCAGGTTGTACCATGTCCCTTGCCCAATGAGCGAGGTAAGCACCTGCTTCCCCGTGACCCTGCACAGATAAGCGGGCATAGGCGATGGATGGATGGTTAGAATTGTCCCTTTGAGTGTGAATTTGTTTATACTGGATTTAATAGTCAACCGGGGATTTAGATTTAACAGCTGTAGTTCAATTATGTACAAGGTGCTGATAATTATTCACACCTCTGGCATATTTAGAGTTAAAATCATTTTCATTTGACTAAGAAGTTTGTTTTGATATGAAATTTGACAGATACCTCTCAAAGGACAATAAACCAATGTAAAAGGAGAATCAGTTCTGAAAAACTGTTTTATTGCCATGTTATTTAAATTGGCAGGTCAAAAATTATGTATGCTCTGCATGGAAATCAATAAAAATAATTGTTGTTGGCAGGAGTCTTAATTGTCATTATTTGTATACTTGCAGACTAGCGTTTTGCATGTCTCCACTAATGTTTTGACAATTTATCCTTGGTGGCAAGTCTCTGGAGGTTGGAAGTCTCCTTCACCATCACCTCAGTCTTTAGCTCACTTCACAAATTCCTATCAGATTCAATTGAGGACCCTAGCTGGGCTACTGCAAAACAATAATATTACTTTAAGTAAGAAGAAACACGTTGGTAAATTGAAAATGTTATTTTAAAACCTAAACCTGAAAGGGGTATGACTAATGTTGGCCCTATTATCTTAGACGTGTTGTCATTTCACTACAGTTTTTTTCAATGAACCCGCGCTTTCTTGGAATCTCTAAAAGTCATTTTGATTTTACTGTAAATTCTTTGGGCTTTTTTGGTTGTTTGATGAGCACGTTTCAACAGTTTTGACATCCCTTCACTAGCTTCCAGTTCACTTCCGAATACATTTTAAAATACCTTTGTTATCACGACCAGAGACAGAGAACCCAAATTCAGCCAAACACTAAGTGATAAGTAAAAAGGTTTATTCAGAAACTCAGGATCAGAGAGAAGAAGAACAGCAGTCAGCTTCCAGGAACCACTGAGAACAGAGAGACTAGTTAGTGGCTGAATAAAACTCAGGATCTGCAAGGAGTTAGATAAAGCCACTAACCTTCTCAGTCTGGTGATAAGGCACAGAATCCAGAGGAGGAAGAGATCCAGACAGTTAATGAGGAAGCGTCCAACAGACTGAAGTCGGATTGCCGACTGATCCAAATCCTCCGGGGAACCAGCTGACGCTGTGACAGGAACACAGAGAGCTGTGATTGTCCTCTTGACAATAAATCCAGGCAGACTAGAGAGCCAGGCGAACTCAGGCTGAATAAACCAGTGGCTAGGCTGAGACGTAAATCCAGGGACAGAAACAGGGTTGAATTCCAGGGCTAGAGGCGTCAGACAAGGGGCAGGCAGAGACATAAACCAGAGGCAGAAAACAGAGTCGAAATCCAAAATCCAATCCGTCAGACAAGGAGCAAGCACGAGGGAATAATCCGTAAGGCAAGGCAAGGTCATGGAACGAGATCAGTCAGGAAGGTACGCTGGATAACTACTCACAAATGTTTTCGAAAATCTGGCACCGTCTGCCTGTCAGAGGGCTGTATATAACTGCAGCTCCACAGGTGTGTGGCATGACGGTGGTTGCGCAGCAGCGCAGCAGCAGACAGGTGAAGCAGATGAGTTAATTGCATGAGTGAGAGCAGAGCAGGCCGACGGGCCAGAAACATAACATTTGTCTGTTTAATAAATGTCTGCCCCCCTCGCCAATCTGCTGCAGCCAGATCTCAGCCAGATCTCAGTGCTGTCTCATGTCAGCAGATTAGATGCTATATTGATTCCACGCACACGATACAAGCTCAGTGGTTGAAGGCCTAAAACTCAGGAATGATTTAACACTTCGTGTCAGGCAGGCTCCCTCTCTCACTGTTTTTAATTCTCATTTCAAAATACACTTTTACTCCCTGGCCTTTGACCCAGGGTGAGCTGTTCTTAACCTCTTTGTGTTTGTGTTATGGAGTTTTGACGAAAATTCAGAATGAAAGACTCACCTTCACCAATCAGCATTCTGTCCGTCTGATTCTCCATCCAATCACCTTCTGACGCCTTGCTTTTAAAGGAGCTTCTGCTGTGTTCATCCTCGCTTGTCACCACCAGTGTCGGATCAGGGGGAAGACATCTTTAAATCTAAGCCTTACAAATGATCATCTTAACTCATGTCATTCTCAGCATTCATGTCTTCCTCCCAGGTCCGAGCGCCAAAGAAATAACCATGTAATTTCCATCATTAAAACCTTTCTAATTGCCATCCCTCTCTTTGTGAGTCTTTTCAGATTGAAATTCTAATTATCGCCTCTAGTGATTGCCTTTCCACACGTCTGCTGATTTTTTTTTTTGTGACCTCTGCTTGTTTATTTTATTGCACAGCACTTTGGTTCGCTTTGTTTTTAATGTGCCTTAAAAATAAACTGACATGGTATGGTATGGTCTTCTACAGGCTGCTTATTACTTATTTTCAGTTTATTACATGATTATTTTGAGAAGAGTATTGTTGTTAGCTTGCTGAACTTTGACCTATTAATTATTTAGGCATACAATGGCTCCTAAGGTCAAAGAATGAACCAGTACTGTACTTACGGATGACAGTTTTATTTAGGTCTTTAAGCACCTTGTTACTATATCAGCCTATATCTAAGACATAATTTGTTTCCATTTCTTGGAGGAATTCATTAAATAAATACCAAAGATTACAGAGTTTGATGAACATCAAATATTATTTTAGCACCAGCAGGATGGCACCAACTAAACAGTGTGGTGTTTGGTCAAAGACAGAACAGAAATCAACGAAATGCAATCAAAGTCTAAAGAAAGGCATGTTTTTGAAATGTGTCACATTTCCAAACATTTCCTTCTTTTTCGCATATTTGAAGGATGGGTCCAGTGTATACTTCGTGGCCCACCCTATCCCATGATTCATTGCAGAAACTGATTGTTGAAACAGAAGTGGCATTGGCCTTTGTTGGCCCCCTTTGGAGGAGCCTTTGAATCTGAACAGCGTTCGTCGCATCGTTGTAACGGCCTGCAAATGCCACCTTAGATGGATGCAGCCCCTGAATTTGAACACAGCCCTTCTCAAGGTCTTTCCTTTGCTACTAAAATACCTTCTGTTTCCACCAAAATAATTTTCACATTTCAGTAGTGTATCTGAGTGCCTTTCAGTAGTGTGTGTATGAGCGTTTCAGTAGTGTGTGTGAGAGCGTTTCAGTAGTGCGTGTGAGAGCATGCTATTTTATTTATTTTATATTTTATTGGAATAATGTTTAACCTGGGGCTACACAGTGGCACAGTTGGTAGCACTGTTGCCTTGCAGCAGGAAGGCCCTGAGTTCAACTCCTGGCCGGGGTTCTTTCTGCATGGAGTTTGCATGTTCTCCCCATGTGTGTGCATGACTGTTTGTCCTGTGTGTCTCTGTGTTGCCCTGCGATGGACTGGTGACCAGTCCAAGGTGTTCCTCTCGCCTTTAGATTGCTGGAGATAGGCACCAGTGACCCAGTATGGAAGAAGCGGGTATAGAAAATGGATGAATGGATGTTTAAACTGATTAACTTAATTTATCATTTATCAGAGAAAGCAAACAACTTTATTAAAATCCAATTTAATACAATTTAACATAAACCCAATTAAATCAACAGTCATATTGTTTAGTTCTGTCTGATTTGTTCTCATTTAATTCAGCTAAACACAGTTAGGTTTATTGCTGTGCTCACATTATAATCAATAAATTACAATTTGTCATGTTGTGGTTGTTCTGATGCAAACTAAGTAGAAAAATAAAACTAAAGGACTTCAGTGAACTTCAAGAAAAAGTGACATACAGAGATGTTAGACAGTAAAATGAGAAGAGCTGATCAATGGCACATGTTGTACTGGTATTCTTCCATGGCTATTAAAAGCCTATTGACTTTGATAAATAACCTCATTTTTATTTGAAAGGTAACTTGTATGTTGATATTGGTCCACTAAAGACATGTTTTGACTAGGAGTTCTGGAAAGTTGTTTTGTTCATTTTTTCCCCAACAAACTTAATTTCCTGGAATCTTTTGTTTCAGTTATCACCGTGGGGTCCTAAACTGATCTGTTTGCATTTATTGTGTCCTAATCCTAAATTAATTTACAGTCGTCGTGGTGCCAATTTCTGTTAATTATGACAATTTTCTGTTAACAGCTAATGTAAATATGACATTTAAAATAAAAATATTACATCAGACCAATAAAAAAAACATTTTTGATACAAAAATGTGGGCTTTTTGAAAGGTATGCTTTAGACATGCCTCATTAGAACACATATTCTAATTTGTTGAATATGACTGTATTGTGTACATAGGGCATCATGTCTTTTATGAGCAAATAAGTGGAAAGTCCCTCTTATGCATATAATATAAGAATGCCTTTGTGTTGTGTGTGGGGTCTGTGAATGTATTACATGAGAGTTTTAATAAGTTATATTTATAAAATCCCCCAGACAAAGCTCAGTATCAAAGATCTATGTGTTGCATTGTACTGTGTGTCCATATAGCTTTTTGATTTTATGTCATTTTAGATGTTTTCGGCTTTTTAACAAGTGTCTTTTGAAAACCTATGCTTGGCATTTTTAAAAAGTTTATTTCAGCATCGCTTCTGTATTGCTATCGCATTTAGTTAATAATACAATTACAAATCTGTAAATCAGAAAAGCAGCTTTCAACGGGACTCCTTCAGCCTTTTAATCATCACATTTACTTAAGGTCTGATTGCATCTCAAGAAGTCCTTGTTGTCTTATGGGCATAAATCCCCACATTGATCTTAATTAATTTTCTTGTGGGCCTGTGGATGTTGTAAAAAAAAAGCACTATGTAGTTTTAAGATGGTGCATGACCTGAAAGGAGCTGTATGAATGTATGTGTGAATGGATAAATGTAGTTTTTGGTGTGAAAGTGCTCTTAGTGATAAATGAAAAGGAGGAGCTAAATAAATGCAGTCCATTTATCATTTATTTGTTGGTACTTGTAAAGCTGAGCACTCTACAAAGCCATATTCATTATTCTTCCTAAATGAAAATGGCTAAATAGCTTCTCAGGTAGAGTCCCAAGATTTATAGATGCTTAGGCTGAGTAATGGTAGCCAGCAAAGCCTTTTACCTGTAGCAACCTTTTCTTACAATTTTGATGTAGGTGTTGAAGCAAGCCTATTTTTATTTGCAACTTAGTTTTATAGTTTATGTAATACAAATTTACTGGTATATGTATTAATGTGTTCAAAGACAAATGATTCTTAGTCCAATGTTTTTCATTCTGCTGCAACAACTTTATGTCAATTTGCTACAGTGATGTAGCAACTTGAAGAGCCTGCATTCAGAAGCAACGCAGTGTTTAAACTTAAACATCAACATGCCAAAATTTGCCAGTTTCTCTAATCATGTGTTGCAGCTAAGGTTGCTTAGAGGATGTTCTGAGTTTTGTTTACAACTATATGTGATCCATAATATACTGTGTAGAAGTGTAAATACTGATGCCTGCTGAGGTCTAATATTATAGTGAGCCAAAGATGCCACAGCAAAATAAACAAATAATTGATTAAATTAATTAAATAAACGTTTAGTAAACATGTTAGAAAAACAAAAATGCATCTACAGTAAATAAAATGTGTCAGAAGTTTATTAAATAAACAATATGATTGTTTTTTTTTTTAGTACTTTCTTATTTTCTATGTGACAGTCAACAATGAAATGACTGAAACTCCCTCTGGGGCCCTTCCAATAGATCCCGACATCCAATTGGTTTAACCTGCACACAAACTCAACTGCCGACCTATCACCTTGGCCACCCAACTTTGATGGGTATTGCTGGTTTATAAAAATAAGCAACACAGGGTTATAAATATATAAATTTTAAAAATACTGGTATACTAAGTAAAATAGTCTCATTAGAATCAGACATTTTTTACACATTGAATTTATAACACTGAATTTTTATCCTGTGCGATTATGTTTGTGAATTTTTTTGTACTCAAAAAATAGAGTCAAAAAAGGCAATGTAACATGAAGTAAAGACTAAAGAATAGAAATGCATACAGAGCTGTGACTGTGCATGTTCTCTTCACAGTAAGAGTGGAGGCCACGGTAGAAATGGTGGCCATAAGTTGTCGCCACTGACTTGCATTCAGAGAATCTCTGGTAGATGCTCTTTGGCTTTTACAATGGCTCTAAATCAATTCGGTTATAGGGAATACACTCTCCTAGGACTATAGTAACATAGTAATCAAATGTGCTTTTTACTTTTTAAAGATTGTTTCATTCAAGGTGTTTTACATGTGGCAAAGGAACTATTTCTGCATGGAAGAAGTCCTTTATGTCTAAAACTGGATAATATGTTACTCTCTTCTTCGTGTCTTTGTCCACAAAATTTCCAATGCAGCTGGTTATGTTTTGTTGTTAAATAATAAATAGAGCTAAGATGGAATTCTGTATTTTTAAGGCCTTAGAAGTACACCAGCCCTCATAAACTAAAGTCCTTGATAGCGATGCATTTGTCTGAACTACTAGAAAACACAGCAGGGAAAAAGCAGCTTCCAGACTTTAAAGATTGCTTTGCATTTCAGTCATGTTTCAGATGTTTCACTTTTTGATGGAGTCTTTAATTTCTTTGGAAATATGTCTCTCAGCTGCAGTATGAACACTGAAAGCTGTTGGTGCTTAGGGATTGTTGAGATAACAGAAATATAGTTAAAGAAAAACTATTCTAAGTATTCAAAGTATGATGAATGTGTAATTTCTGGACAACTTTGGGACAAAAAGTTTTGTCATGTATCTAAAAAAGCAAAAGGTTGAGCTGAGCAGTTTTCTAAAGTTTCAAAAAACATTTTCCAGTAATGAACAATAAAAAAAAACAACTTTACACAAGCTGTTACGAAGAATCTAATATTTCCTTCATGTTTGGAAAAAGGTCTGTAATGACTTAGATGTGAAAAGCACAAGAAGATTCATCTGACAAACCCTTTGGAAATAAGCAATCAGCTGCAGTTTTCTTCTAGAACATTTAATACACGTTTCTCCGTCGCAACTGAGCATGAAGGTCAATATAAAGTATGAGAAACCAAGAAAATTGCTAGGATGAATAAAAAATTATTATGAGAACACCTGTCGCTTTAGCTGAAGATAAGGAGATGCTGCCTTTCACAACAAGGTGATGACAACTAATCATACCTCAAATGGACCTCCACAAAGTTAAGGCTGATTTTTTCCCATTCTGCATTCATTCACAGACCTTAACTTAAATGAGCTCAAACTAAAATTGGTTTATGGATATCAGAGGAGTTTTGGACACAAGTCAGTGAAAAAAATCTTATTAAAATTAAACTACTTATAGTGGGCAAGTAGGGGTAAGCTACTGTATGAATGTTTGATGACTGGAAAATAGAAACAAACTTTGCTGTAAAAGGGACTACCTACTTATTTGAAATCTGACATGGGTTGTGCATCCCCAAAAGACTTCGAAAAGTCATTTTATCAGTAGTGAGAGTCTCCATAAAATATTGAATATACACTAACTGGCAACTTTATAAGGCACACCTTGCTAGTCCAGGGTTAAACCCTTTTTTGCCTTCGTAACTACCTTAAGACTCAGTGCCATGGATTCAACAAGGTGTCGGAAACCTTTTCATTCTCACAACTAAGGCTCAGTAGATCTCTTTCTCTGATCATTCTCTGAGAGATGGGTTAAAATCCCTGTAGATCATCAAGTTTCAGAAATGCTTAGAAATTGGCACCAACAATCACGTTACTCTCAGTCACTTCAGTCCCCTTTCTTCTGCATTCTAATAGTTAGAACTTCAGCGAGCAATCTTCACCATGTCAAGAGGCATACAGTAAGCTGCTGCCATGTGATTGTCTGATTCACTATTTGTGTTAACAAGCACTTCAACGTGTCCTCCTTAATTAAGGACCGATGATTGCATTTCTGAGGATGAATGCTTTTAAGATTACTGTAACTCCGGTATGCACATTTACACTCTGGTAGAAACACTGGGATATCACCTAGTCAGAAAGACCCAGAGGAAAGAACCAGAGCAGCTGTTCAATGTGAAGAGTCACCATAGAGACAAGCTGACTTGTTTTAAATAGTCTCCTTTGGCCGTTCCTCTTCTGTCTTTGTCTCCTTAGATGAAGTGGCAGAGTACTGTTTTGTTCCCTTGAGCTGTCAGGAATATGTTCCTCCACTGTCTCCAACACAATAGATGGGCTGTTGTGTTTTGGGCTCTTTCTGGAAACCATTGTCACTTTGGTTGTTTTGACTTGGTTATTGTTACTTCTATAAAAGACACCATTGTCCTTTCTGAACACAAATTAGCAAACGTGGAAATTCACGGAAAATAATCAAAGCTTTTACAAGTGTATTTCTCCATATAATCTTGGTGTATATCTACATGTGACCTTAATCAGATCAAACATGTTTTCTCATTTCCCAAATTTTTGACTTGATCTTGTCAATGTAATAAGCCAGTAATTTTAGTGTCATAGAGTCTGAGCTGGAAAGTAAGGCTGCTTTTCTCTGCACATATTACCACTAATAAATAAACCAGAGTGTTGCCTACAAGCCATCATCTTTTCTATGTGTTTCTACTCATCTCTGATTTGCACACAGTGAAGTAACAGCACCCAGGGATGAGAAACAGCAAGACATTTCTTGTATTAATGGTTAAGTGGTTGATGATTGTATAACTCATCCACAAAATAACCACTGATGCACAAAGAATGAAAGAAGCTTTCAAATGGACTTGCCCCACCAACCAAAAGTGTCTTTCTGTCTTTTTCTCCCCCCTACTTCAGTTCTACATTATTTGAAAATTTACTCTATCAAATAATGCATCAACTCAAGGAAAATACATAATTAGTCAGCCATGCAGTTGATTCACAGAGCAAACAGGTGAAGACATGAAGCAACTCAGCGACACATTAACTCTAACATTCATCCTTACAGAAAATACAGGGGAAATATACTAAGATCTCCACAATAAGTTTCATATGAGGGATTAGTGTAGTATTTGTTTCCTCATCTCACCAATTAGCATCAGATGCAGAAAGGAGTCAAGGAGAAACATACAGTGCTTAGCACATTTCCACAATTTGAGACGGTACAAGCCAAACTTCAACGCATTAACTGGGGTTTCATGTGACAGACTAACACAAAGCGGTGCATAATTTTGAAGTAGAAGGAAAGTAGAAGGAAAGTGCTTTAGAAATAAAAATGTGTGGCATGCATATGTATTTGCCCCCCTTTACTCTGATACCCCTAAATCCAGTGCAACCAATGACCTCCAGATGTCACCTGCTCAAAAATAGTCTGCCTGTGTTTAATTAATCTCAGCTACGAATCCAACTGCTTTGTGAAGACCTCAGATGTTTGTTAGAGAACATTAGTTAACAAACAGCACCATGAAAACCAGTGAACACAGCACACAGGTAAGAGATAAAGTAATGGAGACGTTTAAAGCAGAGTTAGAAACAACATCTCACAGAACACTGTTTATTATATCATCTGTGAATGGAAAACCTACCAAGACGGTATACCTAAACTAACAGGCTGTGCAAGGAGGTCAATAATCAGAGCAGCAGCCAAGAGGCCCGTGGTGACTCTGGAGAAGTTGTAGAGGTCTACAATTCTGATGGGAGAATCTGTTACAGGAATACTATTAGTTGTGCACTCCATACATTTGGCATTTAACGAAAAGCAGCAAGAAAAAAGCCATTGTTGAAAGAAAGCCATATAAAGGCTTGTAGGGGACACAGCAACATCTAAAGACGTTGCTCTGGTCAGATGAGACCAAAATTGAACTTTTTCACCTGCTAGGCTGGAAACCCAACATTGCACATTGACCTTAAACCACCATCACCACTTTGAAACACATTGGTGGCAGCATAAGGCTGTGGGAAAGGATTATTCAACAGTGACAGTGAGGTTGCTCGATGGGAAGATGGATGGTGCTAGACAGAGGGCAATCTTGAAAAAAATTAAACTGTTAGAAGCTGCACAAGACTGGAGACTTGAGCATAGGTTAACCTTCTAGCAGAACAGTAGCTCTATACTTAATACCAGAGCTACAGTAGAACTGTTTAATAAATCATATTCATTCATAATTGAAAATAAAGTTGGTTCAGGAGAGCACAATACAAATGTACACCAAACTTTGTTTGCAAAAAGAAAAAAAAAAACATTAAAACCATGTATAATTTACCTTCCAGTTCATAATTATGCACAACTTTGTGTTGATACATCACATAAAATCCCAATAAATTCGCTGAAGTTTGAGATTATAATGTGACAAAATGTAATGCAGTACAAGGGGTATTAAAACATGTGCAAGGCACTGTAATATATATATATATATATATATATATATATATACTGAAGGCAACATGTGTCACAATTTAACGTGATGTGATTCCCCTTAATTAAAAAGATGCTTGCAGCAGTGCCTAATATTTTACATTACAGGAGGCATCCAGGGAGAGTATTAATGATAGTGTTTACATGTCAGCATCAGTGATAAATATCTAAGCGTGTGTTAACAGGTGGCATCCTGCAGGCTCTGCACTCACAGCTTCATAAATAACTTAATTGATGATTAATGTTTTCCTAGAAACCCAAGGTGACTATGGTAAACATTCATTTGAATACAGATTATGCCTAAGATGAAAATATGTCTGTATACCACAAAAAAAACACATTAAATGAGCAGTATGACAGATGTTAGAAGTTTGGGCATTTTTCCTGCATTACTAGCTGACAGTATTCAGGGCTTTTTGTGGATGCTTGATTTACCAGTGGTTCATTTGTTCTTGAGGTAAGTGTTCTTTCATCATTTCCGGGTTAAGGATGTAAATATTTTGCAGATAAAGCATATCAGTTGTTCTAAACCGAGAATTCACACTTCTACAGCTCATTAATGTCCAAAGATGAACGTACATAACACCCGTTCAGTGTGATTTCACAGGCAAAGAAAAAAATAAACTGAGCAAATTGGTCATAAAATGTAATGAAACAAAGAAGAGATAAAATTCAATCAGGGTTTGAAACTAATGATTGTGGAAAGCACTGCAACAGCAATTTCAGCTAATTAAATTAGGTTTTAAAAACACAATAGAGGACAAATAAAACAGCGCTTGACTGAAATTGATAAAGAGCAGATAGAGCTGACTTCCAGCCCAACTGTTTATTTCTTGGCCAGAAGATGTATTAAGTCCCGACTCAGAAACGCAATACTGTATGGAGAGCCATTTCATTCAAAATTAAATAAATAAATAAATACTGCTATTGATAAACTATTAATAAATATTCCATGAAATAAATATCCCCATGAAATAAAAAAATAATTAGGTTAAAAGAAATTTTCATCTTATTTTATTTAATTCATTTCAATATTTATTTAATTTACTTAAAAATGTATTTAATTTAGTTAAAAAATTATAATACTGAGCTAACAACAATGCCAGTGACATAAACCTGACCTTTCAAATACTCAAGAGTCACCCAAAGGTTGTGTGGGCCCCAAAGTAGAATTTGATTTGGGGGCAGTTAGGATCATAACCCACTGGTCGCCACAGCATCACTAACATCAAATTTTTTTGATTCACTATTCTTGATCATTTGCACAATATGTATTTAACCCATGCTTATATAACTGTTGAGACAGCAATACAGTCCTTAAATAAAGTATTTGTGTCATTCATTTCATGTTATTTATTAAAGAAATAGTTTGGAATTAAGATATTAGTAGGTGAAACCTAGTCTAGTCATATATGGCATGTTGTACTTGATGTATTGGACATCAATATTAAAGGAATCATATCGAGTTGTATTATCACACCACAAGTGGATTTTTTGTTCAAACAGACAGAAATGCAAATGGCTGACATGCAACCATAGTTGTAGATTGAAAGAAATGTTTTTCCTCAAAAAGCATTTTTTTATCCTCTCAGGACACTGAATATCAAGTTTGCTCAACCAGGCATCTCTCTACTTGCAACACCCTTTTCACTCATGGTGTCACAATTTTCCGCACAAGCATTAACCTAACAGCAAATAAACAATTTAACCGGAACAAATATATGTAACCCTAACAACATTTCTGCATAAACACAGCCTGACCTTTATACTAATCAACCACACTACCCATGAGTCCTTGAGGCCAAGCCACCTGGGATGCTAAAACATCTTTATAATAAATATATCTTACATATATCTGTCCTTGAACCGCCACCTTAACGTGGTGGAGGGGTTTGAGTGCTCAAATGATCCTAGAGGCTATGTTGTCTATGGCTTAAATGCCCCTGGTAGGGTCTCCCATGGCAAACAGGCTCTAGGTGACGGGTCAGACAAAGAGCGGTTCAAGAATCCTTCATGAGGACAAATATATCGAGGCACGTGACGTCGCCCGGTATGGCGGAGCGGGGTCCCACCCTGGAGCCAGGCCTGGGGTCGGGACTTGCCGGAAAGCACCTGGTGGCCGGGTTGCTCCTCGCGGGACCCGGCCGGGCCAAGCCCGAACGAGAGACGTGAGGCCATCCCCCAGTGGGCCAACCACCTGCAGGGAGAAGCGTGAGGGACTGGTGCAAAGAGGATTGGGTTGCAGACAAAGGTGGAGACCTCAGCTGCCCGATCCCCAGATGCTTAGGCTGGCTCTAGGGACATGGAATGTCACCTCGCTGGGGGGGAAGGAGCCTGAGCTTGTGCGGGAGGTCGGGAGATATCGACTAGAAATAGTCGGGCTCAACTCCACGCACAGCGTGGGCTCTGGAACCCATCTCCTCGAGAGGGGCTGGACTCTCTTCTACTCTGGAGTGGCCCATGGGGAGAGGCGGCGGGCTGGTCTGGGTTTGCTTGTTGCCCTCCAGCTCAGCCGTCTCATGTTGGGGTTTACCCCAGTGGATGAGAGGGTCGCATCCCTGCGCCTTCGGGTTGGGGATAGGTCTCTGACTATCGTTTCGGCCTACGGGCCAAGCGGTAGTGCAGAGTACCTGGCCTTCTTGGTGTCCCTGTCGGGGTTGCTGGATAGTGCCCCTCCCGGGGACTCCATTATTCTGCTGAGGGACTTCAACCCGCACGTGGGAAACAACAGTGACACCTGGAGGGGCGTGATCGGGAGGAATGGCCTCCCTGATCTGAATCCGAGTGGTGCTTTGTTATTGGACTTCTGTGCTAGTCACGGATTGTCCATAATGAACACCATGTTCAAACATAAGGGTGTCCATCAGTGCACTTGGCACCAGGACACCCTAGGCAGGAGGTCAATGATCGACTTTGTTGTCGTATCATCAGACCTTCGGCTGCATGTTTTGGACACTAGGGTGAAGAGAGGGGCTGAGCTGTCCACTGATCACCACCTGGTGGTGAGTTGGATCCGCTGGAGGAGGAGAAAGCCGGACAGACTTGGCGGCAATCCCAGAACCCGGTGGTGGACACCGGCAGTAAGGGATGCTGTCAAGCTGAAGAAGGAGTCCTATCGGCTGTGGTTGTGGCTTGTTGGACTCCTGAGGTGGCTGACGGGTACCGTGAGGCCAAGCGTGCTGCGGCCCGGGCTGTGGCAGAGGAAAAAACTCGGGCCTGGGAGGGTTCGGTGAGGCCATGGAGGAGGACTACCGGTTGGGCTCAAAGCGATTCTGGCAAACCGTCCAGCGCCTCAGGAGGGGGAAGCAGTACTTTGCCAACACTATTTATAGTGGGGGTGGGGAGCTGCTGACTTCGACTAGGGACATTATCGGGCGGTGGAAGGAGTACTTCGAGGATCTCCTCAATCCTGCCATCACGCATTCCCTGGTGGAAACAGAGGCTGGGGAGTCGAGGTTGGACTCTTTCATCAACCAGGCTGAAGTCACCAAGTTAGTTAAAAAGCTTCACGGTGGCAAGTCTTCGGGGGTGGATGAGATCCGCCCTGAGTACCTCAAATCTCTGGATGTTGTAGGGCTGTCATGGTTGACACGCCTCTTCAACATTGCGTGGCGGTCGGGGACAGTGCCTCTGGACTGGCGGACTGGGGTGGTGGTCCCCCTTCATAAGAAGGGTGACCGGAGGGTGTGTTCCAATTACAGGGGGATCACACTCCTCAGGCTCCCTGGTAAGGCCTATGCCAGGGTATTGGAGAGGAGAGTCGGCCGATAGTCGAACCTCAGCTTCCGGGAGGAGCAGTGTGGTTTTCGTCCTGGCCGTGGAACACTGGACCAGCTCTATACCCTCTACAGGGTACTCGAGGGTTCATGGGAGTTTGCCCAACCGGTCCACATGGAATCGGGGGTCCTTTATTAGGGGCCATCCGGTCCCTGTACGAGCGGAGCAAGAGTTTGGTCCGCATTGCCGGCACTAAGTCGGACCTGTTCCCGGTGCACGTTGGACTCCAGCAGGGCTGCCCTTTGTCACCGGTCCTGTTCATAACTTTTAACAGGATTTCTAGACGCAGCCAAGGGCCGGAGGGGGTCTGGTTTGGGGATCAGTGGATTTCGTCTCTTCTTTTTGCAGATGACTTGCAGATGGTCCTGCTGGCCCCCTCTAGCCAAGACCTACAGCATGCGCTGGGGCGGTTCGCAGCCGAGTGTAAAGCAGCTGGGATGAAGATCAGCTCCTCCAAGTCAGAGGCCATGGTACTCGACCGGAAAAGGGTGGCTTGTCCTCTTCAGGTTGGAGGAGAGTTCCTGCCTCAAGTGGAGGAGTTCAAGTATCTTGGGGTCTTGTTCACAAGTGAGGGAAGAATGGAGCAGGAGATCGACAGACAGTAATGGTGGCGCTGTGCCGGTCCGTTGTGGTGAAGAGAGAGCTGAGCCGAAAAGCGTAGCTCTCGATTTACCGGTCGGTTTACGTTCCTACCCTCACCTATGTCCATGAACTTTGGGTCATGACCGAAAGAACGAGATCCCGGATACAAGCGGCTGAAATGAGCTTCCTCCGTAGGGTGGCCGGGCACTTCCTTAGAGATAGAGTGAGAAGCGCAGCCATCCGGGAGGGGCTCGGAGTAGAGCCGCTGCTCCTCCACATCGAGAGGAGCCAGTTGAGGTGGCTCGGGCATCTATACCAGATGCCTCCTGGACGCCTTCCTCAGGAGGTGTTCCAGGCACGTCCCACCGGGAGGAGGCCCAGGGGACGGCCCAGGACACGCTGGAGGGACTATGTCTCTCGGCTGGCCTGGGAACACCTTGGGCACCCCCGGAGGAGCTGGAGGACGTTGTCTGGGGAGAGGGACGTCTGGGTGTCTCTGCTCAGTCTGCTGCCCCCGCGACCTGGTCCAGGATAAAGCGGAAGACGACAAGTACGAGTATTAGAGTTTGTATTTCGGTTGAAAAGGAAAATACAAAGTCAGAACATTTCAGCTCCCTTCTCTGCAGCATCTGAACCTTCTCAATCAAGGATACTTTACTTGTCTGTTAACTTTACATTAACATTAAAAACATATGTGGAAGAATTGAATATACTCTACATGTATTTGAGAAGACAGTGTTATCTCCGTGATTGGAGGGGAAAAAAAACATATATTTGCAAAAAATTGTGCCATATAGAAAAGTCTTAGTTTTCTGCAAATAATCAAAGGTGTGTAAGAAAAATAAATGTTTTTTAGGTTTTTTCAAATAATGTGTCTTAAATTTATTTAAGAAAAGTTATGAAAACATGTAACTTGAAATTAAAACAGTGACTCTACGAACAGAAAAACACAAAATATACTGTCTTTTATTTAGTTACTTTGTAACAGCTTTTTTTAAGGTACTGAAAAATAAAGATTTGACTTCAAATGCCACATTTGGCCTAAATAGCACAAATGAACCATGCACATTTTTTAACATTATTAAAAGCTAATCTTATATTTTCTCTGATCAACAAGCCAATCTCAACTACCATAAATCAGTGACAAACATCTACAAACAAAACTTTGAGTTGAGAACAAACCACAAAAATAAAGCTCAAAGAATAATACAACATAAATGAGACAAAGAACAAGCGTTTCTTGGTGTGTAAAGGATTCCAAGCTAATAATAATAATAATAATAATAATAATAATAACAATAATAATAGTAATAATGAGGAGACTGATATCCTCCTCCCTGTGTAGTGCAGACCTACAAAAAGCAGGTGTGTTATTGTCATTTAAAACATTTCTAGGAACATTCATATTGTTGACAAATTAGTTTATATCATGGTTGAAGATCTTTATATAAACCTGAACCTGAACGAAAGGTTCGTTGCCTGTTGTTATTCCTTCTGTTTCTTTCATGTTTGATAACCCCCAACATAACCCAACCCTCAACCATAGCCAATCTGTTTTAATATTTTTAAATGAAGATGGTTGTTATTAAAGCTGTGCCGTTTTTGTTACTGACAGTCTTAACCGTCTCAGATGTTGGTATATGTCTAAAAAGTGAAGGCACTTTAAAAGGAGCTATGGTTTTACATTTTGGCAGTCTCAGATTTCAGACTTCAAAATATACGTTACATCAATCTTTTCTGTTAAAGAGAGATGTTAGCTATTTGAGTGTGTAAATTGCTGCCAAAGTATTTTGCAATGCTGTAAATTAATCAGTTGATGCTGCTGATGACTAGTTCCTTCTTTAAATATCTGTGGAATCACAAATGTCCTCCAACTGTTTATGCCCTTTGACCTTTTAATTTAATTAATTTAATTCAGTTTATTTATATAGCGCCAGTTCTCAATACATGTCGTCTCAAGGCACTTCACAAGTCTGGTACATACGTTCCAATTAATCCTAACCATTGAGCAGTGCAGGCAGATTCAGTTATTTATTCAAATTGAATAAAAAGTTTTTCTTTCTAACGAAACCCAGCAGATTGCATTGAGTCGGAGACTTGTAGCAGTCACTCCTCCTGGATGAGCATGTTGCGACAGTGGACAGTCACTGGTGTTTGGTTTGAAGCAATCCCTCATACTGAGCATGCATGTAGCGACAGTGGAGAGGAAAAACTCCCTTTTAACAGGAAGAAACTTCCAGCAAACCAGGCTCAGTGTGAGCGGCCATCTGCCACGACCGACTGGGTCACATTTTTTTCACATTTTATTATGTAATAATTTAAAAAGTTTGGCGTACAGCCCCCTTTCATTTTTTTTATACCTAAGGAAATCAAGTGCAACTAGCTGCCTGCAAAATTCCCCTTATTAATAAATGCCATCTGTGTAATTTAAGTGTGAATACAACTGTTCTGTGAAGGCCTCAGAGGTTTATTAGACAACATTAGTGAAGAAACTGCATAATGAAGACCAGAGCAGATGGGACAGGGAGAAAGTTATTGGGAAGTTTAAAGCAGGATCAATTCATCATCTGAAAATAGGAAGAGCATGACACAACCTGCAATCCTGCCAGGACATGGCCACCGAACTGAATTACAAGTGTCTAAAAGGGAGCATTATTCAGAGAAACAGCCAAGAGGCCATAGTGAACTCTGGAGGAGCTGCAGAGAGCTACAGCTCAGGTGTGAGGATCTGTTCACGCAACACAAGTAGCAACTAATAGTTGTGTTCTCCACAAATGTGGCCTCTTTGAAAGAATGACAAGATTGTTAAATTGTTTAAAGAAAACCATCAGAAGTCTCCTCTGTGGATTGCCTTTAGCCATGTAGTGGGACATTGTAAACAGGTACAAACATGCTCTGGTCAGATTATGGTGGTAGGAGCATTATGCTGTGGGGTTGCTTTTTTTCAGCAGGGACATGAAGATGGATGAAATAAAATACAGGGCAATCAAAGCAATAAACCTGTTACAGGTTGCACACGACTGAAGACTGGGGCAGAGGGTCACCTTCCAGCACAACAATAACCCATATAATAGAGCCAAAGCTGGAAGAAGCACCTAAGTTGTAACTGTAGTGAAAGGTGGTTCTGCAAAGGAAAAAACTAAAGCAACTGAATATACATGCACGCCACACTTTTCAGATTTTCTTAATAAAGAATTTTTTTGAAAATCATATATCATTGTTTTTTCATGTCACAACTATCCACTACCTTGTATTGATTTGTGATTTTAACAATACAATATGTGAGAAAGTTCGTCAGTAAAATTAATTTTGTGAAAGGATGTACTGTTTTCTCCTTTCCAATGGTTATAGGTAGCTTGTGATTTAAGTTAGGCCAAGTATGTCCTTTTTAAACCTGCTTGTTTAGCCCACCTTTAAAATCCAATAGCCATAGGCGGAAATCCTGGGGGGGACGGAGGGAATGTGTCCCCCCCTTCCATAAAGATGTCCCCCCCCAATAATCATTGTAAATACAAAAACACTTTTTAAATGATAATATAGTAATATTTAATAAAAGCACAGCGAAAGTGATCCATTTTAGATAGTACGTAAAAAAAGTTTCCTAATCACTAAAAGATCACGGCACCCCTATCCCACAAAGTGTTTTGGTCCACATGCACACGCTGTTTCCAACGGGAGTAGCTACCGGCTTTCACTCTCGGCAGCTCCGTTTTTAGAGTGGGTCAGACACGCTTGATGAGGAAACTGCACCAGTGTGTAAAAGCCAGTTAGTCATTTATACCATCACTTGTTCAAAGAGTGCAAGGTTAAAACATAAAAAGTGATATTTCTCCCGCTTTGTCCAAAACCAGCCTCTCCTATCAGCTTTCTAGCTAAGCTAATAGTCTAGCTTATGATGGTTAACAAGCTGAAACGAGTATGTAAGTAGCATCACTGAAGGGACACATGAGAAGAGAGCGAGGAAGGAAAAGAGATCACTTAGGACTGAGGACAGATTTTTCAAAAACCTCTGTCGGGATGTTATTGTCAGATATAAACCTGATTCACATTTTTGATGGACTGATGTGTAAATTAGAGCAGGATGCAAATAAATTCTTAGATGTAATCATAAAGATGGAACATTGCTACCTTTCACCTTACCATTGCTGGTTGAACATACAAAAACCTGTAGAAGGGTAAAATATGGACTAATAAAGAGCAATGCTATAACTACAAATATTACTTTAAATAACAGAATTTTAAAATGCTGAAAAATTGCCAAGGAGCAGGAAAGACAGAGGGAGGGAGCTTATTTTTCATGTTCCACCCCCAAAGAATTACTCTCTGAAATTTTTCTGTTTAGTGTCCCCCCCAAAAAATACAATGGGATTTTCGCCCCTGCCAATAGCACTATTTCATGTTAATGTGTTATAGGGTCCTTGTGATATTCAAAATTGGTATATTAAAAAAATATGTTTTAGGATCTGTTAGAAGATTAATACTTCATAACTTTCTTCCTACAAACCTGAAATTAACAGAAGACAAACCCATCAAGATGGTACTTTAAAGTGTTTCAGTATGAGTTAAAAACGAATTAAATGATTGAAAATGGCTGAAACTAAATCATGCATGGTTGTTTGTCCTGTGTGTCTCTGGGTCGCCCTGTGATGAACTGGCGACCTGTCGAGAGTGTACCCTGACTCTTGCCCAATGAGCACTGGAGATAAGCAACAGCCCCCGTGCGACCTGCATGGACAAGCGGGCATAGACAGATGGATGGATTGATAAATAATAACAACCAAAGAAACTACAAATGAAAAGATGAACTGGCACAAAGACAAAACAAATTTTCATCAACATACCCTGATATTAATTAAAAGACTGCAGCTAAATAGGCAATCTGTTAAAGTGAGTTTACCTGTTTGGTGCTGCAGCACACACATGCTATCATGCTGTTAACACAAGGTTTCAGTCCCCTGAGCAGCAGGCTGAAGCTGAGCCAGATGAGAGCCTGATCACTCTGCTCCGTTGACCTGCTGGGACCTCCATAGGCACTGAGTTCAGTGTGGTCTGACTTTAATGTGCATTCACTCTTGAATGCTTAAACTGTGTGCAGTCAGAATTTTCAAACTCCATGTAATCACATCAGACATGAAACTAGGTTCCTTATCGCACGCTCTCTTACTTGTGCTTCCTGTAATTTCACACAGCTGCTCATGCTCTATATGCAACTAAAGCTGCAAAAAGTGTGCACAAACTGAACATGTTTGAGGAGAACAGTTTAAACCTGACCAATATTTGCTCCCAAATGCTCATGAGGAACGCACAGTGTTCTAAGCAGAGGTAGGGAGAGAGCCAAAAATTGTACCCCAGTAAGGGTAGCTTTAGAAACTAATCCGTGTGTTTATCTTTTATTGAATTGATTACTGCAACAGTGTCCTCACAGGTCTCCCTAAAAAGTCAATCAGACAGCTGCAGCTGATCCAGAACACTGCTGCTGTAGAGGGGTGAAAATATGTAGTTATAAGTGAACGAAAATACCAATTAAGTGTATAGTGGGAAAAAAGACACCCCAACTCATTGGTGGCATAGAGAAGGTTTATAGGCACCCAGAAGAATAATAAATCTTCCTGTTGATTGCTAACAGAAGCTCAACGTGTGTGTCTCATCTTTTCTGTGTCAAAACCATCACACGTTGAGAGGACTTTAACCACATTACCCTCAGCCCCTCCATGGTTGCTGGGTAATAAATTTGGGGGCTCGTCCGGGATAGCATCTCCTGCTGGTTTGGTGCTATCCATCAAAGAACCGTAGGATCCTGACTTCCTGTTCCATGAGCCAATGACCTAAGGGCAATACTTCAGGTATCCAGAGATGGCCACACTACATGAGCTATAAGTGGGAGATCCAACAGCTACTTCACCAACTGATTAAGGATGCCAGAAGAGACCTGCTTCACCAGCTTGCAGCATCGTGCCAAAATGAGGTGGGAGAAGAGGTGCCAGGGGAGGATTCGTCTGAGGTGGAACTCTTTGACTTCATTGT
The DNA here is from genome assembly GCA_036173005.1 of Crenichthys baileyi. Classification (NCBI taxonomy): domain Eukaryota; kingdom Metazoa; phylum Chordata; class Actinopteri; order Cyprinodontiformes; family Goodeidae; genus Crenichthys; species Crenichthys baileyi. Next base: position 2,351 of record JAHHUM010001607.1, on the reverse strand, counting down.
TGACTTTCTCTAAAGTAAACGATTGAAGAGTCTGGAGGACCAAGGAATGTCTTGCCTGCTTGTGTTTCGTGACCTTATTGATGAACTGCAGCCATCCCAGGAAGTAGAGAATCAGCATCACTCAGTGGATGAAGAGGAAACTGCATCAGTGTTGGTGACTAAGCAGATTGAAGCAGCATCAAGTATCAAGAGTAACACAGTGTCAACGTCAGCACTTGCTGATCAGGTAACCGGGTTGGTAAAACTGACAGATGTTGCTGCATTACTCCCACGTAGAGAATTTCTGATTCATGCTGGTCAAATATCAGATTCTGATTCAGATGTAAGCTTTAACTGTTTGTGCAAGCAAATTGATGAAGGATTAAGTGAAGGTTTCACAGAGTCTGAGATCATTAGAACAGTTCTCCAAATAATTCAACCGGGTACATTTAAAGACATGCTTATCACTAAAGACGGTCTGACTGTAGCTGAACTGAAGCGTTTCCTCAGAGAACATCTTAAAGATAAGAGCAGCACTGAGTTATTACAAGAGCTAAGCAATGCAAGACAAATTGATAAAGAAAGCCCACAACAGTTTATGTATAGACTGATGGGGTTAAAACAGCGTGTACCTTTTGCTTCTGAAGTAAGTACATGTTTCCACTATGACAAGAAACTAGTTCAAGGAGTGTTCTTGCATTCCTTGTATCAAAGAATACATAAAAAATATTCATACATCCGTCACTGATGATTTTATCCTAGAAGCAATAACAAAGTCAGAAGGTGAAGACACGGAGAGAAAAAATAGACTGGGTCAGACTCTCAAACCAAAAGCAGTCAGTGTCAGTACAGTGCAGATGGATAAGAAAAGTCAGAATGCAGTTCAGATGCAGGCAGGAGTCCAAGCTAATCGTACTGCCATACAGGAGCTAACAACACAGGTTTCATCACTGACCAAAAGTTTAGAGAAAGCTTTAACACCAATGGTTAGTACAGGGACTGAAAACATTCATACACATTTTCCACTTCAGAAACAGCCTGCAAAGTCAGAAGTTAAACGAAGATGTCAGCAATGTGTCTCCCAAGGAAATAATAGCTGCACCCAAGTGCAGCTTTCAAGTGTGGGAAAGACGGACACAGAGCTATTGGCTGTCTGATAAAGAACCATCTTTTGGGGAAAAACGTTTTGAGGGGTTTTCACTGGGGCGGGGACCCCCAGTGACTGAAAAAAAATGCAGAGTCCCCACCCCCTTAAAAAGCTGCATCCTAGGGGGGCCTTTTTATCTTCCCCCAAAAAACCCATCAGACAAAACAGTTTTTACTAATAAAAAAACATGTTTTGCACGCTCATTGGTGGTAGGTGCCAACTATGACATGCCCACTAAATGAAGTTTAAGATACAGATGTTTGGCCCAGTGGGGAAAAATTAGTTTTAAGTAGAAAACCCTGGGGCAGAAAGCTTTTCCAAAGGTAAACAACCCAAACCCCCTTGAGAGTCTATTATCAGAACCCCCCTTTTTAAAAGTCACTGCCGCTAATGGAACGGGGTGCCATTTTATGGATGGATAGAATTTCTTGCTCGAAATCAAAAGAATCAAATAGGTTTCATTTGCCCTCTAATGTCCCCTTACTTTAAGCCAAAAGGGGTGTAAGCAGCCCATTTTTATTTTTCAATGTAATCAAAAAATCATAAGGGGAAATGCCAAGATCAGACAGATAACATTAATCTGGGACTTACTTTTCGAGGCTTTGAGAATTTAAAAAAAAACAGTTTTTAAAAACCTTAGTCTCTGGGGTTTTGCACCATGCCAGCCCGGGGAAGAATCAATCAGCAGGGGAGATTTGGAAGAAGGGCCTTAATTTTTCAAAGTAGCCAAATCTGCGAAGTGAGATTGGTTGCATTAGAAACTTTTCTGGGGAAAAGGAGTAATTTTTTGGAAAAAAACCCTGTGTCTTTCCAGATGGGTTGGAGTTTTACCCTCCCTTGGTTGAGGTGCCTTTTGGGAATTTTTGAAAATGGGCAAATTCCATTTCAAAATTTAAACCAAAAAATTTACATTTTTTTACCCCCAAGAAAGGGTTTAGGTTTCCCTTTGGAACAAATAGATGGGGGAAAAACCTGAAAACTTTTTCCCCAAATCATCTAAAAAAACATTTCCAATAAAAGGGGTTTAATCCATTTCTTCGGTCCCCCTCAGGGGGAACTCGTTGAATGAGGGAAAAACTACCCCAAGAAAAAAAAACCATACACCGCCCCTTTTCATGAAGAAAGGCCTCCAAATTTTAAATATAGATCACCTTTTGGAAAAAAAAACAAAAATTTGGAAAACGCCAAATGTGTACGAAAAATCAGATTGTTTGCGTGGAAGAAG
>JAHHUM010001606.1:76735-144872 GCA_036173005.1 Crenichthys baileyi | reverse complement strand
TTTTTTTTTTTTCTAGAAATCACTATCAGGCTCGGGTTTATTAGCTCCTCCTCTTCCTTAATTTTATTATTATTTTAAATTCTTCCTTCATTATTTCCTTCTAACTATTCTCTCTTCATCAAGCTGCTTCCTTCCAACTCTCGCTTGTTACCCTGACTTTAAAACATCCCCCCTTTCCCTCCTTTTTCCCACGTCCTCTTCCTCCCCCCCCTACCAACCCGGTTCCACCCCCAAAAAATCTTCTTCTCCTGCCTGTACCTCCATCCGAACCATTCACATACCAGTTTATGGCTAATCCCGCCGTTTCCAATATGAAAGCCAGTTTCTCCAGTAAGCTGGTCCAGACTTCCTCCACAACCAACCGCTGCGAGCCTCAGTCAGACAGCCTGCTGCACCTCGACATAACTTGTCTCTTTTTCCGAATGTCGAGCAACGAATTAGAAGTTCAGTTATCAGACACTCCAAGCCACGCCTCCCGCTGTCATGAAACTCGCTTCTCGTCACGTCCTGTTTTTGTCCAATCCTACGTCCGCTTGATTTGTTCGTCACTTCCTGTTGTGTAGGAACGCCTACAGTAGATTTCGGCGCGAAGACTTACCTGTTCAAAGGCGGTTAAAAGGAAAACAGCAGAAATTCACGAGAGATATCTTTAACAGCGCCTGTTAGCGGGACATTGAAATAATCCAGTTAACAACATTGAGCGAAAATAGAAGCTTAAATAAGGTTTGTCCAAAAAACAGGAACTTATTTCATCTTTTAGCCACAAAAGGCCGTTAACTGCTGGGCAGCAGCAACCTGAGGGAACAGGTGATCTGGTGAGTCGCAGCAACAGTTTGGGGCTGAGATCTGAAAGTATTCATATTTTACAACATTAAGCTTGTGTTGTGTTTGTTCTGACAAACTTTTAAATATTCTGGTTTGTATTTAAGCTTTAACTTGGATTCAGCAGCAGCTGATAGTTTGATAATGGCTGGTCATAAATGCATAGCTTTCCCTTTGGTTCTGTTTACTTTCTGTTCAGGTAAATAATCATTCGGTCCAGTTCCAGACTAAATTATTTGGATCCATGCAGTTCCAGAAGTTTCCATCCACTCCTCATGGGGATGAATTGGATTATTTATTTTAGCAGTTCTTCTCCAGGGTGGAAGTTACAACTAAAAACAGCTTCAACCAGTTTAAAAACAATCATTTTTCATAAATGTACAAATAGATGCTGTAACGGAAATCTCAAACTAAAGAAAAAGATGCAAAAACATCTGTGATGTATTTTATCTGTCTTCTTTAATTCTACTGCTTCTCTGCAATACAAAAATTAAATATAATTAGCTACAAAATCTATACAATCAACAATTATCATCAAAGTAATAAGTATTGGATAAATTCCAAGCATCCTTTTATTTAATTAAGACTGTGTGTTTATAGCTGTTTATGATTTGACCTCAAACAGAAATCCTGTTTAAAAACATTTTAAAAATTTTTAAATTCTCCCCCTAAGCGAGGTTCGCTTCGGGGGGACTCTCCTCTCCAAAACCCTGGCGTAGGCCTTACCAGGGAGGCTGAGGAGTGTGATCCCCCCGTAGTTGCAACCCCCTTTCGGTCACCCTTCTTATGAAGGGGGCCCACCCCGGGTCTGCCAGTCCAGAGGCACTGTCCCACCGCCATGCAATTTTGAAGAGGCGTGTCAACCATGACCCCCCAAACATCCAGAGATTTGAGGTACTCAGGGCGGATCTCATCCACCCCGAAGCCTTGCCCCCGGGGATTTTTTTAACCACCTCGGTGACTTCAGCCGGGGTGATAAAGAGTCCAACCCCGAGTCCCAGCCTCTGTTTCCACCGGGAATGCGTGATGTAGGATTGAGGAGATCCTCGAAGTACTCCTTCCACCGCCCGATAATGTCCCCACGAGGTCAGCAGCCTCCCACCCCCATATAAACTGTGTTGGCGAAGCACTGCTTCCCCCCTGAGGCGCCGGGCGGTTTGCCAGAATCACTTCGAGGCCGACCGGTAGTCCATCTCCATGGCCTACCGAACTCCTCCCAGGCCGAGTTTGTGTCTCTGCCATAGCCCGGGCCCAGCACGCTTGGCCCCACGGTACCCCTTTTAGCCGCCTCAGGAGTCCCACAGCCAAACCCCAGCCGATAGGACTTCTTCTTCAGCTTGACAGCATCCCTTACTGCAGTGTCCGCCCCAGGGTTTGGGGTTGCCGCGGACAGGCACCGCAGACTTTACGGGCCGCAGCTACGGGCAGCAGCATCGACAATAGATGCGGAGAACATGGTCCACTCGGACTCTATGTCTCCAACATCCCCCGGAATCTGGTCAAAGCTCTCCCGGAGGTGGGAGTTGAATACATCCCTGGCCGAGGTCTCCGCCAGGTGTTCCCAGCAGACCCTCACTATGCGCTTGGGCCTGCCAATTCTGTCCAGCTTTCTCCTCCTCCAGCGGATCCAACTCACCAACAGGTGGTGACCAGTGGACAGCTCAGCCCCTCTCTTCACCCGAGTGTCCAAAACATGCGGCTGAAGGTCTGATGATACGACAACAAAGTTGATCATCGACCTCCTGCCTAGGGTGTCCTGGTGCCAAGTGCACTGATGGACACTCTTATGCTTGAACATGGTGTTCATTATGGACAATCCGTGACTAGCACAGAAGTCCAATAACAAAACACCACTCGGATTCAGATCGGGGAGGCCATTCCTCCCCATCACGCCTCTCCAGGTGTCACTGTCGTTTCCCATGTGGGCGTTGAAGTCCCCCAGCAGAATAATGGAGTCCCACGACAAAATTCAATTCAATTCAATTCAGTTTTATTTATATAGCTCCAATTCACAATACATGTCATCTCAAGGCACTTTACAAAGTTAATTCAATCAATCATCCAGATTTCCAGTCAGGTTCTTACATTCCAATTAATCTTAGCTATCGAACAGAGCAGTCAGATTCAGTTATTTATTCAAATTGGTTAAAACGTTTTTCTATCCAAGGAAACAAAAATGAGGCACAAGATGTCATCTGGTATGGAGCCGTTCGGCGAGTGCTTGGTGGTCAGGTTACTCCTCGCGGGACCCAGGCAGGCCAAGCCTGAACGTGAGACGCAAGGCCATCCCCCAGTGGGCCCACCACCTGCAGGGGGAACCATGACAAGTCGGTGCAAGTAGGATTGGGCGGCGGTCAAAGGCAGAGACCTCGGCAACCCATTCCCTTGATGTTCAAACTGGCTCTAAGAAAGGGGAACGTCACCTTGCTGGGAGGGAAGGTGCTATTTGGGGAAGTTGGGGGAAGTTGAGAGATACTAGCTAGAAACTGTTGGGCTCACATCCTTGTAGGGTTGGGCGATTAATTGTAATTTAATCATGATTACAATTTGCGTTTTCAAGGATCATAAAAACATAATGATCGATATTTGTTCCTTCAATGTTCACTCTCGTGCTGTTTTGTGTTGTGAATCCAGCGCCACTGCCAGTGTGCCACAATGCTGTAGACTCCCCCCACAGCCCCAACCGGTTTCATTTTCGTCAGCGCAAGTTATAAACACTTCTCGAGCAAGACTGAAAAGCTGAACAAGACTGAAGACAACACTATAATGGCCGAAGAAAGAAAGCCATTGGTTGAAAAGAGAGATAAAACAACTTCAGTGGTGTGAAAACATTATGGGAATCAGACATGGAACAAGTAACAACAGTGTGCAAACATCGCTATGCTATTGTAGCTACACCAAGAATCTGTTTAATTACTTGAAGTCTGCTCACAATGTATTTTATGATCAAGCAATGAAGGAGCAAAGAGATAAAAGCCCTTCGACTTCTGCTTCAACTTCACAGACATCCTTTCAGGTCGCCCCCTACAATGCCACCAAATATTCTACCAGCCATTTTTCTATTCATTTTTATTCAGTACATTTTTGCACTGTATATCCCTCTTTTGTCATTATTAATATTTGCACTTTATTTGTTGGTCAAGACAACGTTTCACTTTGTCAAATAAAATAAAAAAATCTGAAATTGTTTAACAGCCATTGTTTATGTTAAATAAATTCATTTCATCACAGCTAATGAATAATCAAGGCTTCGGGGATGGATGTGATACACCCTGAGTACCTCAGGTCTCTTGATGTTGTGGGCCTGTCGTGGCTGACTCTCTTCTTCAAATGGTGAGCAGTGTCCCTGGAGTGGCAGACTGAGGTGGTAGTCCCTCCTCTGTAGGGAGATCCAGGAGACCAGAGGCTGTGTTCCAATTAAAGGGAATCACACACCTCGCCCTCCCCTGGAGGGCCTATGCAGAGACTGGGCATTGAAGAGGAGAGCCTGGCCGAAAGTTGAACCTCGGCTTCAGGAGCCAGCAGTGTGGTTTTCTTCCCAGCTGCAGAACACCGGACTATCTCTACATCTTTTGCAGGGTGCTCTGGGGTTCATGGGAGTTTGCCCAACCACTCATGTGCTTTGTGGACCTGGAAATAGCATTCAATCGTGTCCCTCGTGGCGTCCTGCCGGGTGTGCTCCAGGAGTACGGAGTCCAGGGTCCTTTATTAGGGGCCATTCTGTCTCTGTACAAGTGGAGCAGGAGTCTGGTTCGCATTGCTGGCGTTAAGTCGGACCTGTTCCCGGTGGATGTTGGGCTCCGGCAGGGCTGCCCTTTGTCACTGGTCCTGTTCATAACGTTCATAGACAGGATTTCTAGGCGCAGCCAAGGGCCGGAAGGGATCTCATTTGGGGACCAGTGGATTTCATCTCTGATTTTTGAGGATGATGTGGTTTTGGTGGCTCCCCTCTAGCCAAGACTACAGCTACACTTGGGCGGTTAGCAGCCGAGTGCGAAGCAGGGGGATGATGATCAGCTCCTCCAAGTCTAAGGCCATGGTTCTCAACCGAAAAAGGGTGGCTTGCCCTCTTCAGGTTGGAGAGGCGTCCTTGTCACAAGTGAAGGAGTTTAAGTATCTTGGGGTCTTGTTCACGAGTAAAGGGAGAACGCAGCGGAGGATCAACAGACAGATGGGTGACCAAAAGAACACAATCCAAGATACAAGCGGCTAAAATGAGCATCCTCCGCAGGGTGGCAGGGCCTTCCCTTAGAGATAGTGGGAGGAGCTCTGACTACAGAGAGGGACTTGGAGTAGGTCCGTTCCTCTTCCACATTGACAGAGTCAGCCGAGGTGGTCTGGGCATGTTTCGAATGCCCCCTGGACTCCTCCCTGGGGAAGTGTTTCAGGCATGTCTCACTGGGAGGAGGCCCATGGGACAGCCCAAGACAAACTGGAGGGACTATGTCTCCCGGTTGGCCTGGGAAGGCCCTGGGCTCCCCCCCAGAAAGGCTGGAAGAGATGCCAGGGGGGAGGAACATCTGAGTGTCTCTGCTGAGACTGCTGCCCCCACAACCTGGGCCTGGATAAGAGGAAGACAACGAGTATCTCCTTCATAATTCCATCCAGCACAAACAACATGATCGTACCACTATCATGCCTTAAACCGCTCATCTCCTCATTTGACATTTACTTCAGTGTATATTTATTTGGTTGGTCCATGTGGGCAGCTGCAGATTTCAGTCCAGCTTGAAGGTGCTTATTTTGGAGCAGGAACTCCGTTAAAAACTACATATTTGATGTTTATAATTATTCTTTATGATAAATCCATCGTTCAAATCCAAAAGATCCTGGATGAATTATGTTGTTCAGATTAAGTTGGTGGAGTTAACAGCGGTGAACATCTCTCTTTGTCTCAGAAATGTCAGAGAAGTCAACTACAGGATGGAAAAGGGCCCTGACAAAGATCCTGGAGGAACTTGGTGATGAACAGTACCAAAAGATGCTGGAATTTCTGGATGACATCCCTAAAAGTGTGAAGAGATCCAGCTTAAGAGAACACATGGCTCAATCCATAATCGAGCACTATGGAGAGGATGGGTCCATCTCTGAAATAAGTAAGATCATGCAAGAGATACCGAGGAGAGATCATGCCATTCAGGACCTTCTGCGTCCATTTGTGGAGAAACTGGAAGAAGAAAAAAAAGGTGAGCTGACATTTGTAGATCGGGTTCAGGGTTCTGCTGTGATCTCCAGGCTCCAAGGATCCAGAACCTTTCAGGAAACAGTGTAGAGGTTAGTTAGGTTCCTTTACATTAAGAACCGGTAGCGACAGTCTCAAGGGGAACAAAGTCAGTTTGTTGGAGAACTTTCATCATGAGTTTAATTTGTTGTGAAGTTCTCATCATGGTGTTAATGTCCTGCTGATATTAGAGCTCCCTCTGTTGGTCAGAAAGTGAACATCTATCTTAGGTATTCATTCTGTAAGCTGTGATCCGAGTTATTGGGTCGGGCTATGGACTGGAACCAGATTTATTCATGTCGGTGTGCAGCTGTGTCTCTGTGACTTGTCTTTATTTTCTATAGGAAAACCTTTAGTGGTTCACCACATTTATATGTCAAAGAAATGAACAAACTTAGCAAAACTGAGACAAAAAGCAGCTTTAAGTCGGCAGAAAAGCAGATATGAATGAAAAAGGCAAATGATGTTCTAAGAGTTGTACACATGCCATAGATTACACAAAGCTAACCCGGGCTTAAAGCAGATTAGAAGATACGTAGAAAAACGATAAATGATGTCAAAAATACTAAGAATTTTGCACATGCCATGTATGTATTGCACATGCAGGGTGTTAAACCCTGGTGCAGAACCAGTGCTCAGTCCAGTCCTGGGTGGTGGAGAAGGATGCTGAAGGGTGTGTGATGCGAGGCCCTGGGTCTTTAAAGATCACTGTTTTCATGCTTTATATTTGACTGATCAGAAGTGAAACTAAACTCCAGAGTTTTTAACGTGGCGCTCATTTTGATTGGCTGCTGTTTCTCATGAGCCCGACCCTGGCTCCTGAAGATGCCGGTTCTTTACCCTGGCCCAGCAGCAGACTGGACCTGGGATAGCTCTGGTCTTTGGTGCTGAGGAGAGAATTCATTTCTTGCTTAGGAAGCTCTTGCACCAGTTCAGCGCTGGAACCGGTTAGGTTTCTGTGGGGCAGAGTGCTGCATCAAAGCCTATAAATAGAAAGTTGAATGGAAAGAAAAACTTTAGTAGAAAAGTTCGAAACAAAACTCTCTTAAGGATTTGGTGAAGACCACAAGGTGTGGACTGCAAAATGAGAGCTTGTAGAGCTTCCACACAGAGACGTATCCAGAACTCCAGCTGTCACAGTCCTCATGTGTAACCTTTCCTGAACCAGGGTCAATATCAGAAACATCTTACCTGGGCTGAGGACAAAAAGACTAAACTGTTGCTCAGTGGTCCCTATCCTCTTTTCAGATGAAATTCAAGTTTGCATTTCATTTGGAAATCAAGGTCCCAGAGTCTGGAGGAAGAGTTGAGAGGGAGAGAAGACGTTACTGAGGCCTGAAGCAGAGCTCTGAGGTGCACCACCACCCATTAAGAGACCCATCAGATGAGAGTTTAGGTGGAGGCAGAGGAGCTGCAGCCAAAACAAACAAACATGACATGTCCAGAAACAATCTGTACTCATTGTCTGAACTTTTACCTGAAAGGGAAGAAGAAGAAAAGAAACGGACCCTGTTCAAAGCCGGAGAAGAAGAGACGGACATCTTCAGCTGGTAGGTGAAGACCGGAGGTCATCTGCTTTAACGTGTAAAAGACTCCTGACCCGACATATCTCCACCAGAATCTGTTGGTCTGCTGTTGATCTGCTGCTCTTCATGTTCAACAGGGTTTCAGAAGCACAATGTTGTGAGCGATTCTGATTCTTCAGATGATGAAAGTGAGACTGGTGAGTTTAATGATACTTCAGCAGAACCTCTCAGTAAATATTCCAGACAGAACCAGGTCCAACACAGTCTGTTGAAAACTAAACTCAGATCTTCTGTTCAGAAACTCACTGATTCTTCTTGTTCTTCTTCTTCTACAGATGATCCTGAACATCCTCAGTCTGGACAGGTAGGTGTTATCAGAGTAACCAGCGGTCCTACACACTCACTTAATTTAGTGTCTGTTTCAGACGCATCGTTTCTTCTACTGTTTCTTGATGAACACGGATTATGCTCAGCTCCAGCAATTAGCTAAAGTATTTACACCCCTTTAACTTTTCCACATTTACTGATGGTCCAAACCCAAACCTGAGGTTATGTTACTGACCAACACAAAGAAAACTGGTTCATGGAGAACGACCCCTATGAGACCTCGAATAAAAAGGTGCTCCACTAATCTTTCAGTTTGTGTGTGATTTAGTCTGGGTCTAACTGGAGATGTTCTGCTTCTGGCTTTAGAGAACAAACACTGGAGAACAAGCAGCAGCATGAAGAATATGGAACACAGTAAACAGGTCAGGGAGAAGGTTCTAGTTCAGTTTAAAGCAGGGTTCGGTTCTGTGTTCATGTTCAATCCACCATCTGAACATGGAGAGAGGATGGACCAACTGGAGACTTACCAAGACATGGATATCCATCTAAACTGACAGCTGGACAAGGAGAACATTAATCAGAGGAGCAGCCTTGAGGCCCACAATTACTCTGGAGGAGCTGCAAAGTCCCACAGCTCAGGTGCAAGAAACTGTCTACAGGATAACTGTTAATGGTTCACTTCATTAATCTGACCTTCATAGAAGAGGGGCAAGAAGAAAACCTAAAGTCCTGTTTCCCATAAGCCATGATGGAGACGCAGGAAACATGTGGAAGAAAGATGAACTGATCAGAGTGGATCAAGCAGAAGTTTTTGGCCTAACATGAATGATGTGTCTGTAGGAAACTGCAATTGACCAAGAATACACCAACCCCATGGTGAAACATACTGGTGGGAGCATCATGCTGTGGGACAGGAAAGCTGGTCAGAGTTGATGGGAAGATGGATGGAGCTAAATTCAGGAGAATACTGGAATAAAACCTGTTAGAGGCTGTAGGAGACCTGAGACTGAGGTGGAGGTTCACCTTCCAGCAGGAGAACCACCCTGAACATCCAGCCAGAGATACAATGGATGGTTTAGATCAAAGCTTATTCATGTGTTATAATGGCCTAGTCAAAGTCCATACTTTAATCCAACTGTGGTTAGACTTGGTAAGCATGACACAATGTAAACAGGGTTATGAATAACTTTGCAAGGCTCTGTATTAAAGCTCCATCATTAAGTTCAGCTGTGGCTACTTTCACTACTGATCCAAGTAGCTTCGAAATGTAGCGAGGTCAAGATAAAAAGAAAATACACCCTCCATAAATATTGTCTTCAGCAGTATCTAATATTATTATCTAAGAGAACAAAACAAGCTGTGTTTGACAAACTAAGTACACCCCTGGATCCAGCAGCTTTAGTTCTGGTTGCAAATGATTTCAACCCATCTGGTGGCAGAAACAAAACAGGGCTTCCAAATTTGAGATAAAAATGGACTAAAAGACACATGGAAACCCACAAGCAGTCAAAAGTTTTAGACACACTTCCTCATTTAATGGTTTTCTTTATGTTTGTGACTCTTTTCATTGTTCATAGATTCTGACTGAAGGCATCAAAACAGTGAATGAACTCATATTGAATTATGTAGCAAACAAAAACTTGAAATATGTTTTATATTTTAGCTTCCTTAAAGTAGCCGTCTTTGCTGTGATGACGGAAATATTAACCTTTGACCTTCTCTCAGTGAAACTCTGGGAAGTTCTTACAAGACTGTTTGGAAAACCATTCCAGGTGACCTCCTCATGAAGATCATGGAGAAAACGCCAAGAGATCACAGCAGCGATCAGAGAAAAGGGAGGCTGTTATCAAGAATCTAAAATATTTTAATGTTTAGAGTTATTTTACACTTTTTGTTTGCTACATCATTCCATGCGGGTTCTTTCACAGGTTTGTTTGTCTCTGGTGAGAATCTATAATTTAAACAGTCATGAAAGTAAAGAGACCCATTAAGTGAGAAAGTGTATCTAAAACTTAGTGTTTGTCCAACTAATAATTATCTGTCTGTTCATTTTCCAGAAGCTAGAGATACCATCATGGGTGAGTTGGACGTCTTTAGTGTTTATTAGAAATATTCAACTTTGTTCTCATGTTGAAACATGTTATAAACTGTGAATTTCTGTCTCTGAACCCGGGTCCAGAGGACCACCATCAAGAATCTGAGAAATTCTGGTGACACTGCGGGAAAACCTATAGCTGCAAAGGTTTTTCAGAAGTCTAGTCTGCGTACGTATGAAACCAAAACCAAGAAGAAGGAGTTCTTCTTCTACCTGGGAGTGGCCGATGAGACCGACTGCATCAAAATGATGGTGTATGGAAAAGAGCGATTTAAGAAACTTGAAGAGGGGCATACTTACCTTTTCAATAGGGTCCTAATGAGTGTAATCAAGGATGAAAAGGTCATAAAGGTCACCAAGAACAGCACATTCTCAAAGACTAGGAAGGTTGAAGTGTCCAAGGATCTGCAGCTGCAGGCCCAGATGCTGGTTTACAGCCAGAGTCCACTTTTCTCCATTGAGAAGATCCAAACCTGTGATAAGGGGACAGCACTGAGTGTTGAAGGAACTGTGACTGAGGTAAGAGATGCTTACTGAAACACCTTCAGAACATCAGACTCATGGCTTTATATGATTTTTATTGCACTGTACTGAAAATGCTGGATTGGTTCTGGTGTTGCTTTAATCAGTTCTTGGTCTCCTCAGATCACCTCAGTAGAACAAGTCAAACTGAAGAGAAAACGGACCAAAGAAAATATACGCAGGTTTCAAGTTAAAGATGAAACTGGTTCCATCTGGATCACGCTGTGGAGCAAAAACATGGATCAGCTGAGAGGAACTTCTGTCAGAGACGTGGTCAGGGTGACCAACGTAAAGATGAGCTGGTACGATGAGACGGTGTCCCTGAACTCCACCGACTTCACCAGAATCTGCAAGGTACCCGTAGAAGCAGGCAGAGAGACGGAGGTAGAATCCGCCTCTCTGCCTGCTCAGACGCTTTTCTCCTAAGCTCCCTGCTTGCTTTCTTTTCCTCCTAACTTTTTATCTCTTAGCCAAAGTTACGGAAATATTGGACTAAAACTACTTCTTACCAGCGACTCCCATGATTATTAATTTTTTTTTTATTTTGATGTTTTTATAATCAAACTTGAAAGAAGGACAAGTTGACGCCAGCTAATCAGCACTAGAGGCCTCCCTTCACCACAGAGGACTTGGACAAACTTTTATAGAAATTGGCTGTTTTGGAGATGAAACTCCGTGGACTAGAAGGGAATGTGGAGGTGAACATGGGGTCCAGCGATGATTCAACTCTGCTTGTGATCCCAAACAGAGACAGCAGCTCAACGACTCAGCCGGCAATCAGAACACTGAGAATAAACCTACCGGCAGACCCCCAAAAAATCAAGGTGGACGACTCACTGGAAGATCTCAGCAATGAAATAAATTAGAATGGCCAGAATTACAGAGAAATGCCCCCGTTTCACCTGGGAAAAGGAGACTTCGACAGCGAGCTGCTGTCACAACAACTGATAGGAGTGAAACAGCTGGAAATAATGGAGTTCTCCTCCAAACTGTCCCTAATTCTTTCCAGCTGGACTGTTTCCATCCAGCCTACAAGTTCACTTCTACAGTAACAAGTCCATTAGTCTTTCCTCACACCAAGAACTTTTCCTTATCTAAACATTTTCCCAGACAGGCCTCGCATGCTGCTCAGAGTGACTGTTTCCTTATGCCCAGAACAATCTACACAGAATTAATTTTCACATATGGTAAAAACATTAGAACCCCTTTAATCTACCAAACACGTTTTACAGGTTCAGGTCTGGAGACCGGCTAGGCTCCTCCAAGACCCTGAGATGTTTCTTATGGAGCCACTCCTTAGCTGCCCTGGCTGTGTGCTTCAGGTCGTTGTCATGCTGGAAGAACCAGCCATGACCCATCTTCAATGCCCTTACTGAGGGAAGGAGGTTGTTGGCTAAGATCTCCTGATACATGGCTTCATCCATCCTCCCCTCAGTACGGTGCAGTCGTCCTGTCCCCTTTGCAGATAAGCATCTCCAAAGAATGATGTTTCCACCTCCGTGCTTCACGGTAGGGATGGTGTTCTTGGGGTTGTCCTCATCCTTCTTCTTCCTCCAAACATGGCAAGTGGAGACTAGACCACAAAGCTCTATTTTTGTCTCATCAGACCTCATGTTTTTCTCCCATTCCTCCTCTGGATCATCCAGATGGTCCTTGGAAGCTGCAGACAGCCTGGACATGTGCTGGCTTGAGCAGGGAGACCTTGTGGCGCTGCAGGATTTTAATCCATGGCAGCGTAGTGTTACTGATGGTCTTCTTTGAGACTGTGGCCCCAGCTCTCCTCAGGTCATTGACTAGGTCCTGCCGTGTAGTTCTGGACTGATCCCTCACCTTCCTCATGATCATTGATGCCCCACGAGGTCAGATCTTGCATGGAGCGCCAGATTGAGGGAGATTGACCTTCATTTTGAACTTCTTCCGTTTTCTTATCATTGCTCCAACAGTTGTTACCTTCTCACCAAGCTGCTGGGCTGTTTTCCTGTAGCCCATCCCAGCCTGGAGCAGGTCTACTATTTTATCCCTGATGTCCTCACACAGCTGTCTGGTCTTGGTCATGGAGGAGAGGTTGGAGATTGTCTGATTGAGCGTGTGGACAGGTGTCTTTCATCCAGATAACGAGTTCAAACAGGTGCAGTTAATCCAGGTAATGAGTGGAGAACAGGAGGGCTTCTTAAAGAAGAACCAACAGGCCTGAGAGAGCTGGGATTCTTACTGGTTGTTAGGGGATCAGATAAAATGATAATTAATTACTTAGAAATCACACAATGTGATTTTCTGGGTTTTTGTTTCAGATTCCGTCGCTCACAGTTGAAGAGAACCTCTGAGAAAAATTAAAGACTTCTACAAGCTTTGGAGGCGGGAAAACCTGCAAAATCAGCCGCGTATCAAATACTTGTTCTCCCCACTGTTCATACATTCCAATTAATGCTAACTATCAAACAGTGCAGTCAGTTTCAGTTATTTATTAAAACTGGTTAAATAGTTTTCTATCTAAGGAATGTCCCCTACCTGAGCTGTGGATCGCTGCAGCTCCTCCAGTTACCAAGGGCCTCTTGGCTTCTTCTCTGAATGAGGTGTATTAAAATCAAATGTGTGAGAAAATGACTGAGTTAAATAAAAGCAAGGTTCCTCAGAGAGATTTCTTCTCTCTACTCTGCAGAACATCAGGAAGACCACTGAAGGAATCTGAGCCCTCATGACGCAGAACGTTGTTACATCTCCACACATTTTCATCCAGATGTTTTGTCGAATGTCTGATGATCTACAGTTTATGTCACACTGATGAGGCTCATGATGACAGACCCAAGGAACCGACCCAAATGTCCTGTTTACCTGTTTCTGTCCAGGTCCAAAGTGCTCCTGTCCAGAATGTCACCGTTAAGATTGTGGGGATCATAAAATCTGGAAGGATGGAGTCTGAGCTGGAGGTGCTGATCCACAACCAGGTGAACACCTTCATCATGGCCTCTCCTCTCCTGGCTCAGGTTCTTGGTGTCAGGCTGGCAGACGACCTTGAGGACCGACTCCTGGAGAAGATCCCGTTTTTAGTCCAAGCAGAGATACAAGGAAACAAAATCACGGCTCTTAAAGCTGCATAAGAAATGTAAACTGACCAGAACCGGGCTTTTAGACCTGATTGTCACAAACCCATTTTTCAATGTCTGGATAGAATCATGCAGCATAATTTATCTGATTTTATGGTTTTAATGTTTCTGTTGTTTGTTTCTATCAACTTTAAAGTTTCAACGGTTTAAGACATTCTTGGTTCTTTGAGAATCTGATGTTCTGAAACGGTTCTGTTGGAATAAAAGACATTATGAGACACTAAAACCTCATTGGAGTTTGCTTCTATTTTGTCCTCTCTTCATTGAGGGTTCTGCCCAGCTCTCTGAAGGTCCAACCACAGCTTTACAGTCAAGCTAGATCCAGCTGTCTAGGAACCACCCAACAGAACCCTGTCTAGTCGGATGGGTGGTGGCCATGATGTTCATGCTGCTGATTCTGCCAGTCAGGGAGGTTCTGTGAACCAGAAGATGTTCTACATGCGGGTTATAGAGGATCCTTCTCTGAAATGGGTCATCCCAGACATTGTTCAGAAGAACCGTGAAGTTGACTAGAAGGTGACTGGAGTCGGCTCAGATAAAATCATCTCAGATGCTTTAAAAAGAAATCATATCCAGAAAGATGGAAAATGGCTGTAATATCCGGATGGTTCTTAGACCCATCCGGATATTACAGCCTCAGATAATGATCCGGTCCAGCCTGATCCAAGATGGTCTACAGAGACCTGAGAGTGTTGCAACCATCAGAAGGTTTGCTAGTAACTAGTTACATTTACTACAATACATTTTTGAGCAAAATGTACTTCTAGCAGTACTTCTACTACACCGGACCTTTCTACTTCTACTTGAGTACTGCTATGTTGAAGTAACGCTGCTCTGCCCACCTCTGAAGAAGATGAGCTAACAGCAGGAGGTCAACAGGATGTCCTGTTGTGCTGAAGAGGTTACAGTTCACCAAAGACCCGACTGACCAAAGGAAGGTTGGGTTTGGGTCTGGCCTCAGGACACTGAAGCACGGTGGCACCGGTATCATGATATGGGGATGCTGTCAGGCCTATTTATCACATTTCAGGGATCATGGACCAGTCTGAGGTTATGCTGCGTTATGTTGAACAGAAAATGCCCTGGAAGATGTGTTTCAAAAAGACCGCGACCCAAAACAGTCCAGTAAGCATCAGAACCTCGGTCCTGGACTGACAGCATCATTGTTATGGAGCAGCCAGACTGAGCCCCCTTATTTCCAGGAGAAAACCTATGGGGCTGTTTGTGAAGTAAAACCAAGACCCATCAGAGCAGAACCTGGGCTAGAATACCTGTTAATAAAACAGGAAATGTTAAAGTTTGGAAGGAAGAATCCTGACGGTTCTGTAATGTTCCTTCTTCCTCAGCGCCTGCAGACGGAGAACATACCCGGTCAGTTCCCTTCTCAGGAACCAGAACACGTTGATCTGTTCGGGTTTCATTCAGAGGACATGATGACAGCTGCGTGTCTCCAAGACAAAGAAGACCAGTTGGTCTCCACATCTGAGCTCTGTTCCCCTGATCCAAACCTTCAGACCACTTTAACAGTGGAAAGAATTTGCTTTTTGCACTATTGGAGCTTCAGAAGGTTCTAAGTAGAGCTTCACAATGAAATGGGAGGAAGAGACAAAACCTTTGAGCAGATTTACTGAAAACAACAATTTAATGAAATAACCTAAACAGGGTTAAGGTTATTTCATCAGATGATCAAATGTCACAAAGGAGTCCGTAATGAGAGGCTCCACCCTTCTTGTTGATCGCTTCAGTCGTTGAGGCGTGCTTGATGCAAGTGTTTCCAGGAGGCCAGTGGGAACGTTGCTCCAAGTGTTGAAGATGGCTTCATGAAGGGCATCCACTGTCTGGAACTGAAGTTCTCAGTCAGATTTAGATCAGGGGAACAAGCAGGATCTGAGTGACGTTATTCTCCTGTCAGGCAGGCATTGTGAACTGCAGCATAGTCCTCCTGAAGAACCCGGTCATCACCACACAGACCTTCAGTCATGAGGGACGCCTGCTGCAGCATCTCCACAAAGCCAGCTGCTGTTTGCCGTCCTGCACAAGTTGAAGCTCCATTGAAGGAAAAAGCCCCCCACAGAGCCACCTAGGAAACATCTCAGGTGGGATCTCCTTGTCATGCCAGAAACTAAGAAGCCATCAGGATGTTCGAGGTTACATTTTTTCCCATCAGAGAATTAAACGTTCTTCCACCTTTCAATGTCCCATGTTTGATGCTCCGTTACATAGTCCAAACGGACCTTTTTGTGGTGCTGAAGGAGACGGGGCCTTAGAAGATGTGTTTTGTTTTTCAATCCCTTCCTTTGCAGATGCCTTCTGATGGTTGTTGGGCTGCAGTCAGCACCAGGAATGGCCTTAATTTGGGTCAAGGATCGCCTCGTCTCTTGACAGACAGCCAATCGGATCTTGCGGCTCAGCACCGGTGAAATGTTTTGGGTCTCCCACCAGACGTTGTTGTTCCATAACCCTCAGGGCACCTTAAGAAATTCACAATGCCTGTCTTACCTCAGCAGCTGTGGGATGAAGACCTTACTTCTTCTTTATTTTTGCCTTCAACATCAGGAGGTCCTGAAAGTGTAAATACTTGACAGAAAAATACAGAATCCAACGTTTTGCACAGACTTGGGTTTTTAAGCCTTTGGTGTTAAATCTTTAATCAGCTGAAGGAAGCAGGTTTGAGTTTAAATTCAGTTGTCATTAAATTATCTGCTCAAAGGTTTTTGTCTCTTGCTCCCATTTCTTCTTTTAGCGTTTTGAAGCTCCACTGAGAAACTGGTCTTCAGATTTTGATCAGGAGGGTGAGTATTTTCAGTCGATCTGTTACTTCATTTATTTGTGTAAAGAGGGCAGAATGCTGCATGGCAAGCAGTGTAGCCTGAACAACACCAGGGGGCGCCAACTCCCCATTTCCTGACATGCAACAGGCCATAGAAAACTCATATAAGGTCAAACTGACAAAGATTGTATTGTTGCATTTCAGGTTCTTGGATCTAATGAAGCTGCAGATGAAGCTCATGGACCCAGTAAAAACCAGCTGCTGGTTCCCTCCTGCTGTTTGAGAAGGAAGCTGCAACTGGTCCGACTGAACTGCAGTAAAACTGTGTTTGCATAACAGGCTGTAAAACATGGACCTTCATGATCATTAATGAGACAGAAAACAAAGGTGTGGTTCTGTTGGAGCATCAGAATCACATGAGGAACAAGAACCTTCACACCAAACTGAACTGGAACCTGTTGGGGAAAAGAGAACAGAGCAGAACCGTGAAGAACTCCGTCAGAGAAGAAGGTGAGATCTTAAAGCTTTGGATGCTTTTTGGGTCTTGCACTAAACTGTGGAACCGTCAGGCTCATTTAAACAAACAGAATTTTGTTCTGATTTTCTGATGAAAAACAAAATTTTCTGTAAATTCAGTTCACAGAGAAAAGCTGTTAGCTTTACTCATCTAATGAAAGGACTTCCTGTGTGGAAGAGGACAAACTCCACACTGCACCCGACCCCCTCTATGAAGGGTGTACTTTTTAAAGGACAGGTAGGGGTTGAACTGGGACAGGAGGGGTTACGTCATCTACCTACCTATTAATAAATGTTATTCCTAACAACCCCCCTGATGAGGTGTCATTTAAAGGCACCTCACTAATTTAGATCAGTGAAGCCCCTAGGCACTGGGTAGTGGACCACCTGCAACTCTCCTCCTTCAACCCTGTATGTGTGTGTTAAACCTATATATGACCAGGGAATCTCCTTCCAGCTGTCACGCGGTTCCTCCCCCACTAGAAGGAACGCCATCTCTCGGTTAGAACCCCTGGTTGTGGTTCTAGCAAAAAGTTGATAAAACCCAGGGGGACAAGTTCAAACCCATCAAACCTGTATGTGTTGATTTAGAAAAAGGGGAAAAGAGAACAACAGCCTGAAGCACAGCAGAAAACCTGTCTAACATCACGTGAATCAGTTAATGTCGACCCTAAGTGTTGATTGTCTTGCCCCTCTTCTCTGCCCCTAGCGACATCCCCCCCCCAAGCGTCCCTTTTGGCAGGTTCAGCTACCTGAAAAGGTGAGTCTTAACATGGGATATAGAATCATATGTTTTATACCCCGGCAGATTTTCGCCCAATTGTAGGTAATTATCAACTATATATTTTATCATCATTAAAGCAGGCCACATAGTGGCTTAATCAAATGGATCTTAGTCAAAATATTTCATCATTTAAAAAAAAATGTACCTGTTTAGAACAATTAGAAAACTTTTTATTTTAAAGCAGTCTCCATTTACTTTTCCCAAAAAAATGTCCTAAAAATCAACCTATGGAGAGGTGAACACAAAAACCCTAAAATAACCTGTGAGGCCCCTATTAATACTTTCATTCATGACAGGTTTTTTAACTAATTTTTTTTTAATCAACTGTCATTAATTTTATCTGATTATCTGTACAGCATTCATACCATTAAAAAAAAATTTTTGATTCCCTTTAATATCAAAATTATACCTTTAAGTCACAGAAATCACTGTAAAGGATATCGGGTTCAGAAGGCGGGCCCCCCCTTTTCACTTATGGGTTTTATCCTCCTTGTCAATCCAGTGACCTGGATCACGGCCCCCTCTTTTTTAAACAACCCCTGGATTTGAGGGGCCCCGACCCCTTAAAACCATCGGCATCTGACAGGCGGTCGGCACTCCCGGGAAACCCCCTGAGTCCATGGGGTTGTAGTTTAAAATTCCCTCCCCTAAGATGAGAGCCAAAAAGGATGTCATCCTCTTGTTTCAGTTTATCTTTGGGGACTATGTGTGGCATCTTATGTGAATAAAACATTTATGTTGTGTAGCTTTAGCATAAACCGGTGGCGGCAGATGAGCAACAAGGGCAGATATATTAAATAAGGCAGCAAAGAGATGATTAGAAAAGGCTCCAGAATCATACATTCAAACAATGTCTAAAGTTTTACAGGGGTTTATTTTTCTGATTTGAACATTGATGTTGGTTTTTGCTCAAAACGTCACCTGCAGCAGTGAATTGTGGGTAATATATTTTGGTCCGCTTCGATGCGTGTTTAGCTGAAGTGTGGATCGAGGGCACAAAGGGGGCGGGGCTAAGGACCACTCTAGAGAATTGGGTCACACTACGTCCTCGAACCCATCAACGGGAACGCGCAGTTCAGGGACACAAGGGCGGTAGTGCAAGTATTGGGACAGGTTTCTGACCCGATTAACGTTAGAACATTTTCCAGAACTTTTCATCCTGAATCTACAAAAACACAGACAAGGGAGAAAAGACGTGGTTTCATCTGTGTGCAGAAACCCAGAAGGATTAGTAATCAGGCCCGGGCTAAACAAAGTTCTCGGAGGATGTTCTGTCTTAGAGGCAACAAAATAAGATCCGACCCAAAACTATGTACCAGATGACCTTTCTGCTGAGCCGATGGAGATGTCCGAGCTACCGTACCCTGTTGGTGGTCAGACGCCTCGGATCTCCCCCGAATTCTTTTCCCCAGAAGCGTCACCTCTGTTCTCAGCACTTTTATTCTAAATAAGGCAGAGGAATAATTACAGAGATCACCGCTGAGGCTCTCATCCTTAACCCGCTCGGGACTGAAGTGACAACCAGCCCCGAAAGAAGGTCGCACACGGCCACTTTATTAGGTACACCTTGCTAGTACCGGGTCGGACCCCCTTTTGCCTTCAGAACTGCCTTAATCCTTGGTGGCATAGATTCAACAAGGTACTGGTAACATTCCTCAGAGAGTTTGGTCCATATTGACATGATAGCATCACACAGATGCTGCAGATTTGTCGGCTGCATCCATGATGTGAATCTCCCGTTAGTGCGTGAAAATCCCAGTAGATCAGCAGTTTCTGAAATACTCAGACCAGCCCGTCTGGCACCAACAACCATGCCATGTTCAAAGTCACTTAAATCCCCTTTCTTCCCCATTCTGATGCTCGGTTTGAACTGCAGCAGATCGTCTGGACCACGTCTACATGCCTAAATGCATTGAGTTGCTGCCATGTTATTGGCTGATTAGAAATTTGGGTTAACGAGCAGTTGGACAGGTGTACCTAATAAAGTGGCCGGTGAGTGTATGTGTGGTACTTCCTGCAAGGGATGTACCCTCCCTCAGCGTTTATCAGTAGACTGTGTCACCATTCTGGTGTCTATCTGATAGAGTTATAGCAGGTGTGGCTGCAGCAATCTAATCGCTCCTGTTTCAGGATGTATCACAATCAACCAGGTCATGTATACTTTATCATTCTGGTCTGTGTGTGAAAGCTCATCTATAAGTAATAGTGAGTAGGGTTATTCCTAGCAGATGATTCTAAAGAAGGAGGGGAACCATGTTGGTTGTTTCCAGTCAGCTGGATCTAGTGTTTGAGGCAGGTCCAAACCCAATGTTCTGGTTGGAAAAGAGAAACACCCCGGTAGAAAATGCAGATCAGGAGACGTGAAAGACAAATGGACAAAAACAGGATTGAACTACAGCCTCAGTCAATAATCAACTCCAGGATGATCCAAGAAGGTCTCCAAATACCTGTGAGTTCTAGAAACCAGCTGGAGTAATGAGCAGAATAATCGCTGTGGTTCCACTGCAGTCAGACTGAAGGACAGCAGATGTTTTCCTGAGTTGATGAAGTGATCTAATTCTGTCACTCGTCTCTCTGCACTACAGATGTCAGACATCTTAGAAGACGAGTGGAGAAACACCATGACCAGGATCTTTGAGAAGCTGGATGATCTCCAGTACAAGAAGATGGTTGGATTCTACGAGAAACCTGGATTTCCCTCACCAACCAAGACGACTGCCAAGTTTCGAACGGAGCTGCCTAAAAAGCTCATTGAGATGTTTGGGCTAGATGGATCCATCTCCTTAGTCAACAAAGCAATGAAGGAGATACCGAGGAACGACCCTGGTGTCCAGGACCTGCTGCGTCCATTTGTGGACAAACTTGGAAAGACCCAGGAAAAACAGGAAGCGGGTGAGTTCCAGTTACTGGACCTGTGGTGTGTATCATGGTCAGGGCTGATCATGTTGCTGAAGATGTTTCTATCAGCCTCCTTTTTACAGCAGCTGAGCTTCAAGATCAGCAACTTTCCTTCATGTGGGGCTAGTTGGTGGTTTTCATCTAGAACTGTTTGGATTAAGTAGCTTCAGCAACGAATGAGACAAAATGATCAGTTTTCATTTCATTCTCCATCATGGCTGGAGGTTCTGGTCTTCAGCACCACCTTCATGTTCAGACTGTGAGCTTGAAGATGACCATGAAGACATAACCTGACATGATGCCCCTGCTGGTAGCATGGTGGTGGTGGAGAGTCTGTAGGGGTGGAGCTGCTGATGTTCAGAGGTGAGGAGAACATCTCAGGACCTCCACAAATAGCAGGAAGAGAAACCTATTTAGCGATTACTAACAGTGTAGAAGCTTCACACATGTTCTAATGGGTCATGGTGGGTCACAGTGGTGTACTGATGGATGGACACTGATGAAAGCTGCATGTTTTTACCTGAAGATCTATGAAACATCTCAACTCTTCTCCATCTTTTAAAGGTCCAGAGATGAGGAGCAGACCTGAGAAGGTGAGAGTTTGTTCTGCTCAGTGATGTTCTGATCTAGTTTCATCACATGAACAGGTTCTATAAAACTGTTCAGGGAAATGGGTTTTATTGTTTTTTAACAGCTGATAAAATGGATCCTGGTTCTGGATCGTTGGTAAAGTTTCAAATGAAAAGTTTCAGTGTTAGAAGCCAAGCTGCTGTGGGAAGACCTCAGGAACCAGTTTCAGAAGAAAGCTGGTGATCAGTTTGTCCTCTTTTGTTCATTTCTTTTCCTGGTTTGAACCAAGGAGGATGTTTGTTCCCAGTTTGGTCACTCCCAGTAATTTATGATGGTGAACCAGCAGCTGCCTGATAAAGGATGAGGTCACATGACTGAGCTGCTGGTCTGACTGGTCTGATGACCAACGTCTACACAGTGGTAAAAGACTCAGAACCCTAATTAGCCCTATTGCTAATTAATAAATATTGCTATTCTGGCATTTAGCAAATAGAAAATATTTTTTGATCCTAACTGACCCAAAAAACCCACAAATCCACGGGGAGAACATCCCAGGCCGGGATTCGACCCAGAGACCTGTTTGTTGCAGGGCAGCAGTGGTACCAGCTGTTCCACCCCGCAGCCCTTCTTTTCATACAGTGTATGTAAATATATGGTCCCAGCTGAACTTTACTGCTGCTTGAGGATCCTTTCTGAACCAGCAGATCTTCATTTTCCCTTCCTCTAAAAAATGATTTGGACAGCTGTCTGTGTTCTGGTCGGTTCTCTATTAGTTCTGCATTTAGGTTCTGATCTATAGAGGGTGACCGGCCAGCATTAATTACCAGAACCCATTGGTGGGAAGTTTTAGGGCGGCGCTGCTCAGACTGATTAACTGACTGGATCCATTCAGATCCTGTGAACCGGTTTCTTCAGCAGAACTTGTTCAGGATGAGATGTTTAACTTTAGAGAACCTGTCAGGACATCAAGTCACAAGGTTGACATGAAGCAAAAGCTTCAACATGATCCAGGTTTAGATCCACAGACACCAGGCTTGGTGGGAGGAAGACCTACCATCCTGGGCTGCAGCTGAAGCCAGCAGGTTCTAATCACAAGACAAACGATCCGCACTGACAGAAGAATCAGAACCTCCTCACCATCAGCTCATTAAATGCTTACTCTTCGTGTGGTGCTGCTTTCTACAGACTGATTGTTCTGGACCAGAAGAGCCTGAGCAGAACCAAGATGGATCATCTGAAGCAGCCCAGAGTCCACAGGTAGGAAAGATGGTGACCCGTTATCTTTAGTTCTTCTGCAGAGTTGACCTTGTTCACTTGGTTCAGAAGGTGAAACTCGGACATAGGTCCGTTACAACGTGACGGATTTCATTTATTTTAGGTCCAATGGCTAAAATATCTATTTTATTTCTATTTTCTGTTGGTTGTTCTGACTTGGAACCAACAAAACCCAACACTCAGTCTCACAGTAACGAAAATATTAGATCGGACCAATGAAAAGGCTTTTAATATCGAAATGTTCTGTGATGTTCAAACCATCATGGAGAAAACTGCTGAGTGGACAGATTCTTGTCGCTGAGGTGATTAATGGAAAGTTGAGTGGAAGGAAAACGTGGTGGAAATAGGTATAGGCTGTGCTCTCTCTGGTGTCTGGTGGCTCTCGAAGTCAGAGCTTCGAGAGCCACCAGACAGGTAGGCGTTTTGCTGAGGAGAAACGGAACCAGACTGCTGCTCAGTGGTCCAAAGACCTCTCAGGTAAAAGTAAAGTTTGCATTTCATTTAGAAAATTGGAAGAGTGGAGAGGCCCAGAATCAGACTGGGTCTTATAATTAGATGTTTTACTAAATAAAGTCACTCATCTAATAAACTGTTTTATTTTCTCAGAAAACATTCAATCCTGACTTGGTGAGTAAAGTTCTTGCTTCTTCAGCAGCTCACAATGTAGTTATTAATGTAGTTTATTTATGTCTGGATTTCTGTTCATCTTTTATCTTTTCATGTCCAGAGAAAAACTGTCAGGGATCTGAAGGTCAGTGGAGGCCTCAATCAGAAGCTTCTGGTTGTGAAGGTTGTGCAGAAATCTGACCTGATCAAGTATGAAACCAAGAAAGATGAGAAAAAGTTCTGTTTCTACCTGGGAGTCGCTGATGAGACCGACGCCATCAAAGTTCTGGTGTATGGAAGAGAGCGATTTTCAGCCATTTTGGAGGGCCACTTCTACACCTTCAGAGATGTCCTCATGGAGCCGCAGGAGAAGGTTGTGAAAGTTACAGAAAAGACCAGAATGTCCAAGACCGGTCCGTTTGATGTTCCGAAGAATGTGGAGCTGGAAGCCGGAAAGCTCATGTTCAGTCCAGTTTTCACCATCAGAGAAGTCCACACCTTTGATGAGAAGAAGGAAGTGAGTGTTGAAGGCACCGTGAAGGAGGTGAGAGTCCATCAGACATCATGGAGCACTGCTGGTTAGATCTTCTGTGTAATTCCCTCATTAACCTTCAGTTATAGCGCCCCCTACACTCCTGGTGAACATCTCTAAGGCTGATCTACTTACACTGAAAATGGATCAAACGTTCAGGTTGTAATCCGTGACTTCCTGCTAATATGAAAGGACTCAAAGGGACATTTTTAGACACTTCAAAATAGGAAAGAGAAGAGAACATGGTGATAATGTAAGGATGACATGTTTTGATCTTTAAAAGTCAGAAAATCCAACAAGAAAAGTTTCTCATATCTGCAGTCAGATCGATAACTATAACATAAAACCAGCTGGATGAAAACCAGCTGAGACTAATGAGGCTGGAGGAGGAGCTGAGTTAATCTCCCATCATGCACTTTGAGCAGGGTGGTCATCTCCAAAGCTGGAGGTTCCTCTTGCAGGTTATGTGGGACTTTTTAAAAAGGAAATTGTCTGTTTTTTACTCAGACTTCCTGTTCGCTCCCCCTGCCTGCAGACAGAGGTATTACATCACAGCTGTGATTTAAAGGGCCTGAGATGTTGAACTTTCATGATAAATCCAATTACATTTATGCAAAGGAAACACTGATAAAATACTTTAAAAAGTAAATTCATGCCACTGAAATAAACAGTTGTTATGGTCATAAATTTCACTAAAAAGGCATTTCCAGGCTACTCCTTGACGATTTTGGCGCCGACGATGGCAGCCTCGGAGCTTCGCTCTCTCCTTGTTTTTGTATTTTGTGTGTTTATATGTTTTTCGAGCCACAGTACTGTGGTCTCGGGCCACAATTCGGTGGTCTCATTCAGTAGAGAGGAACTTCTCAACATCAGAGAGTCCTCTCTTGGGTTTTTTTCACCATCTCTCATCCATCCGAGGTTCACTGAGCTTCTGGCAAGCGGAGCGGCGGCGCTCTACGGGATACTGCGCCGGAGGCGTCGGAGGGGAAAGCGAGCTGGCGCCCTGGTAAAGCTCCGCAAAAGAGGACTTCGTACACCACTGCCTTCAATACATCTGGCAAATGTCCGCTCTCTAAGCAACAAGATGGACGAGCTACTTCTTCTCACCGGTAAAAACTGGGACCTCCGCAGATCAGCGGTTCTCTGCTTCACCGAGACATGGCTGAGTGACAACATCCCGGACCACGTACTGCTGATACCGGACTTCCAGCTGTTCAGGGCGGATCGCAGCGCGGAGCTATCAGGGAAGAAGCGAGGAGGCGGAAACTGCTTTTATATAAACGAAGGTTGGTGCAGAGACATAAAAGTGCTGGGAAAACATGTAGTCTGGATCTGGAGTCATTTTCCATAATCTGTAAACCGTTTTACTCACCGAGAGAGTTTTCCTCGTTTATAATAATCGGCTCATATTTTCCTCCGCATGGCTGCACTTCTGCCGCGGAAAAACATCTTGCTGAGCTGATTACAGACGTGGAGAAAAAAAAAAACACCCTGACTCTTTCATCATAATACTGGGAGATTTTAACAGCGCAGATCGCTCTAATGAGCTCCCAAAATACAGACAGCATATTAAGTGTCCCACCAGAGACAAAAACACACTGGACCACTGTTACACAGCTTTAAGGACTCATACCATGCTGTTACCAGGGCTGCTCTGGGACTTTCGGATCATTGCCTTATCCACCTCATCCCAACTTACAGACAGAAACTAAGAGCTTCCAAACCCACGGTTCACACTGTTAAAAAGTGGACTGAGGAATCGAAGCAGATGCTACAGGCCTGCTTTGAATGCACAGACTGGACTGTTTTTGAAACCTCAGCCACTGATTTAAACGAACTAACTGATGTGGTGACATCATACATCAGTTTCCTGTGAGAACATGTGTGTGCAGACCAAGACCTTCTGCACCTTTGGGAACAACAAGCCATGGTTCACTCCACATCTCAGGAATCTGCGCAGGGACAAGGAAGAAGCTCACAGCAGTGGAGATTGGGCGCGGTACAGGCAGGCCAGGAACAGACTAACAAAGGGGATCAACGCAGCCAGAGAAGCTACAGTGAGAAGCTGAAAAACAGCCTTTCTACTGGTGACACTTCGGCTGTATGGACTGGTCCCGAGAAACCTGAAGCCTACAGAAGCCCCACCACCCTTCCTGAACAAAGTCCTCGCCTGGCCAACCGTCTGAATGGCTTCTACTGCAGACATGACAAGAAGCCATTCACACCTCAAACCAACTCCTCCACATCCCATTCAGGAACAGGTTCGACCAGCAAAGCAACCAACCCCCTACCTTCAGATCCTCTGCCTGCACTAAAGATCTCTGAGGAAGATGTAAACAGGCTCTTTCAGCGCATGAAAACAAAGAAGCTGGAGGACCTGATAACGTCTCCCCATCATGCCTGAAAGCCTGTGGCACATCAACTCGCTCCAATCTTCACCCGGATCTTCAACAAGTCACTGGAGAAGTGTGAGGTCCCCTCCTGCTTCAAACGATCCACCATCATCCAGTGCCCAAGAAACCCACCATCCTAGGATTAAATGACTACAGGCCTGTAGCCCTGACGTCTGTGGTCATGAAATCCTTTGAGCGGCTGGTGTTGAAGCACCTGAAAGACATCACAGGCCCTCTACTGGACGCCCTGCAGTTTGCTTACCGAGCAAACAGGTCGGCAGATGATGCTGTTAACTTAGGTCTACACTTCATCCTGCAACACCTCGCACCACCCAGGGACCTACGCCAGGATCCTGTTTGTAGACTTCAGCTCGGCCTTCAACCCCATCATACCAGACATCCTCCACCAGAAGCGTCACTCCAGTCTCAACGTCCCAGCCTCCACCTGTCAGTGGATCAACAGCTTCCTGACGGACCGACAGCACAGGTGAGACTGGGGAGCATCTTCTCCCGAACCAGATCAATAAGTACGGGTGCCCCCCAGGGTGTGTTTCTATCCCCACTCCCTCTTCTCCCTGTACACAAATGACTGCACCTCAGCGGACTCGTTTGTGAAACTCCTGAAGTTTGCAGACGACACCCCTGTCATTGGACTGATCCAGGACGGTGATGAGTCTGCATACAGACAGGAGGTGGATCGGCCTGGTACACTGGTGTGGGTCAGAACTGCCTGGAACTGAACCCACTCAAGACTGTTGGAGATGGTAGTGGACTTTCAGAAAACACCACCTCCATACACCCCCCTCACCATCCTCAACAACACCGTGTCGGCTTGTGGACCACTTCAGGTTTCTTAGGAACCACCATCTCTGAGGACCTGAGATGGTCTTCACACATAGACACTGTTCGGAAGAAGGCCCAGCAGAGACTGTACTTCCTGAGGCAACTCAAGAAGTTCAACCTTCCACAGGAGCTGCTGGTCATCTTCTACACTGCCATCATTCAGTCTGTCCTGTCTTCATCCATCTCAGTGTGGTTCGGTTCATCCACAAACAGGACAGGTCCAGACTGCAACGATAATCAGGACTGCAGAGAGAATCATCAGGCTGACCTTCCCTCCATCCAGGACTTATACAGGTCAAGGTCAGGAAAAGAGCTGCTAAAATCTCTGCAGACCCCACACACCCTGCACATAAACTGTTTTAGAGTTCTGCCTTCAGGTGGCGCTACAGAGCGCTGTTCACTAAAACCAGCCGCCACAGAGACAGTTTCTTCCCCCAGGCTGTTTCTCTGTTGAACATTCAATAAAATACAAAACAACAGCAGACAGATGTTGCAAATGCACCTTTTTATTTATATATGTGAATATTTGTACATTGTAGATATGTATATTCTGTAGTGCAAAAACAAAAACCAGAGAGCAAAGTGTACCGGAGTCAAATTCCTTGTTTGTATGTACAAACTTGGCAATAAAGCTGGTTCTGATTCTGATTCTGATTCTGATTTTGTTGCGCCCTTTCATGACATCACAGTGGAACCCCGCATGTAAACTGACTGCTGCTACAATGACTTCCGGGAAGATGGCTGAGGAAGTAAACGTGCGGTAAGCCGTCTCTGAGGGAGCAAAACCCCTGAAAAATATAAACTGGATCATATATAAGAACAAAATAAACCTCTCTTCTAAATACTGAAGACATTCAGCGGGATTGTACCGAGTAAAACTAACTTCCATCATTAACGTTTGCAGCAAGGATGGCCAAACCTAATCCCAAAGTTACCGCTTAAGCTAAGGCTCTCTTCCCACATAACTATTGTCCTACAGATGTTATGGATACTGATGCTAAAGGCTCTAGAAACGCTTTGTCATCTCCAGCAAAAACGCCAACCCCCCTGAAAAAAATCCGACCTTCAGAAACTGACTTCTGACTCTGAGGCCAACAGACAACCAGTTTCTAATGCTACTATTCTTGCAGCAATGACTTCAAGCATCGATGTCCGACTTCAAAAATGATCTTCAACAAACACGTTGGCTGTTGCTAACATCGCCAAGGCTGAGGACTTCAATACTTTAGTCATGGCATCTCTAGGTCAGCAGGAGTCGCTGTTTTTTGAAACATTCCTGGTCAGATTATTTCACACAGAGCAGATAGTCATGGGCGCTGGTTGAGTCTTAATGTTGACAACGTGAAATTTATTTTGTTAAACGTATATGGCTACAATAACATGTATGACAATAACAGGCTTCTAGATGAGATCACTTCACATCTAAAGTGTCTGAAAACTACGCATTCAACTGAAAATGTAATAACAGGTGGTGATTTAAACCTGGTCCAAGATGATGTTTTGGATAAATATCCCTCAAGATACGTGTGAAGCCACCCTAATACTATTTTTGATCATTTCAGGAACAAACTCAGTCCAACTGATGCTTGGAGACATCTCAACCTAGAAGTAATTTAATTCTCTTGGTTTGGTCCAAGATTTCATTCAAGATCTAAAATTGACCATTGGATTATTTTTAACCATTTACTAGATTATGAAATCAATTCCAATATATCTGCGGCTCCTGTAACCGATCATTGTTTTATTAATAGAGAAATTAAACCTAAAATTAGAACTCGGTCAAATAATTTTTGGAAATTTAACTCCAGTTTGCTAAAAAAATGATACGTATTGCCAAAATGTCAGATTACTTAATAGTGAAATTAAGTTTCCAGTTGGTTTCTTGAAAACCAAATCCAAAAATACACAATTTCCTTCAGTAAACAATTGAAAAAGGTCTGGAAGAAGAGAATTGGATATTATCAACCAGTTGAATCTCTATTGCAACAAACGTATCTTAAATGATGACGAGTGTCTTTCTGGACTTCTACAAGGCTTTGACTCAGTTGAACATCAGTTTATTTTAGCAGGACTTCAACACTTTTCGGAGATCATTGGCGGACTTTACAAAAACATCAGCAGTTGTGTTATTCTTCCTACTGGTTCTACTCCTGGTTCTACAGTTGATGTTGGTATTCCTCAAAGCTGCCCCATTTCACCGTCTTTATTTATTTTAGTAGTTAGCCATTAATATTAAAAACAGTAAGGACACGTTGGGTCAAACATCATAGTTCTTTCTGGTACTGGATCACTAACTTGGAAATAAGCTTCCTGTAAAATTGTCAGAGTTCCATAAACAAATATTATTGTATTGGAAAATGTTATAATTTAAAACAATAGATACATTCTACACTGCAACAACTCCTTATTTTTCAAGGACTGGTTTGAAAGAAATATTTGGTCTTTAATCCATTTAATGAATGATGGTGTTATGTTGGATTATCAAAGTTTTTGCGACAAATATGATTTTAACCCTCCTATCTTAGACTTTTATCGTTTGCTTAATGCACTTCCAACAATTTAATTCTTTGAGTAAAAACATAATGACTTACCATACTATACAACCAGTTACCCCAGTTATCAATCCAAGGGTCCAGTATTTTAGACAAAAAATGCAACAACATCTTTATCAGAAAGTGTTTAACTGTCCATTTATTTCCTGGGCAACAAAATAATAATATCGTAAGTAGATTTGATAAAGATTCAATCACTAAACTTGGATCCATGAACTTAATTTTCCCCATAGCTCCTAAAGTAAAAGAAACACACTTCAAAATTATGACTGACATAAATCCATCTAAAGATTTTTTGAAACAACGATCATGAATTTTTCTTTGTGCAACTTTTCAAATGTTTTGGAGGGATTTACACACATGGTTATTCAGTAAGTTTCCATCATTGCCTATTTTTCATTCCAGAGATGAAATAACCTTTGGTCTATTACTGAAAAACAAAGATGAAGGACTCTGTATCAATGTTATCCTGTGTTATGCTAAATTCTTTATTCACAGAAACGTAATATAGAAATGTCCCCCTAACGTCATTTAAAACATGACCTTAACCTGTTTGTGAATCCTTAGGTCAAAAGACCTAAAACTCAAACACTTCATTCCTTTCTAAGGAATGTTTTCCATGACTAATATACTTGTAATGTTTGTCTGTTCTATTAGTTCATTTTCTGTTATTTCATTATTTTTGTCCTGTTCGTCTTTCAAATGTAAAGCTGTGATTTTGTGGCGACTCTTATGTTTGCTGCTACAATGGGAGCAACACAGACAGCTGCGAAGTATCTGATATTTCTTTAGATATATTTCAGTCCAAATTAATTTATCTCTGTTAATATTAATAATAATTTTATAGTATTAATAATAAAAATAATAATGTCGAATGTTTAATTATTACCAATAACTGCTGATATCTAAAGGTACGTTTGTAACCAGGAAGTGTTCTCACCTGCTGAGCCTGGATCCGTTTAGCAACAGCAGCAACAACCTTTTCTTTGGAGATCTTTTCCCATCAGATGCTCTGAACAGCATGGCTCTAGACTCTGCTTCAACATTCTCCTTCATCTGCAGATATCTGACCTCTGACCTCATTTCTCTGGTGAATCCAGAGGTTTCTTGTTACAAGCAGTTTGCTGAGAAGTCCTGTGATCACACCTGGCTGTGCTTGGTGGGACCAGCCCATCTGTCCCTCCTCAGTTTTCCAGCTCTGATCCAGGCAGCTCTGATCCTCTTCCCTTCAGGAAAGTAGTGCAGACTAACGGTTGTTGTCATAGTGTTGCTGCCGCCAGCAGCAATGCACCGTTTCACCATATTAACGCTGCTTTTAACGTAACTCGGCTTCTACCTGAACCGTTTATCAGTGACGTTCACACATTAAATGATCGGAGACTTCCTCTTTGACCTAATTTCCGGACGACTTTGGATTTGCAAAATTTAACATCAAAATATGCTTATTTTGTGTCACGATTGTCTTTTATTGCATCTTTAATCATATCATGTCATTTACTGCCCAATACTTTCAATATTTAGATGTTGTCTTTCAGTCTCTGGATTTGTGGGAAAATTGAATCACAGGCACTTTAAACAGCTCACAGAACCGACCTTTGGGTCGGGCTGATGAGGAAACACTTTGATTTTAAACATGTCTCTGAATGCGGTCACTTGTCTCCAGAACCGACTGAATCTTGTGGTTTGGGTTGAAACAGATTGGTGCCATGAAGCCCATCCAGATGAAAATAAAACAGATGAAGAAAAACAAGCTGGACTTTGAACTGGAGGATGATACCGGATCCATCAGAATCAGCTTGTGGGGTGAAGACACCCGACACCTGGAAGGGATTTCAGTTGGAGATGTGATCCGGGTCAACAACCTAAAGACAAATCGCTTTAGAGACACAGTTTCTCTGAACTCCACGGACTTCACCAGAACCACCAAGGTTGGTCTGAAGTACCAGATTTCAAATGTTGAATGTTCTGCTGGTATTTCGTTTGTTCAGAACCCGTCTGGCTGCAAATGAACTGTTAGGGAACGCTTTAATGTTTGTTTTCAGGTTTGAAATTCTGAAGATGTCCGATACTTTCTGGATCCTTTGGACTTTGACTTTATTTTGGTGTTCTTCTTGTGTTTTGGTTCAATTGATCAGCAGTATTTTGGTTCTTTTATTTTTGGGTCATGTTTGCTGTGTTTAATCAGCTGCCGTCTGTTAATTGGACTCACCGGTTCCTCTTCCAGGAACCATTCCTCATTCACTCCTTGCTGGTTTCCTCTGCTGTTCAGTGTTCTGGTTCCCAATCTTTGGTTCTGATAAATCCACTTACATGATTCTTCCTGCCTGCATGTGGGTCTTTCCACCTAACAAACCATGACAGCAGATACCTGATGTTCACCTCGTATTCATTGATTAAATGCATTCATCTTCCAGCTTATGAAGGTCATTCTGATCTAACCCGTCTGTCATCCTGTCCTGGCTCAGGTCCAAAGTGCTGCGGTCCAGAATGTCGTCCTCACGATTATAGGGATCACTAAGTCTGACAGAATCAGCACTGAGCTGGAGGGTGGGATCAACAACCAGGTGAAGACGTTTGTGGTGGCTTCTCCTCTGCTGGCTGAAAGGTTCGGACTCAGCCTGGAGGACGACTTTGAAGACAAACTCCTGGAGAGAATCCCGTTTCCAGCCGAAGCAGAAATACAAGGAAACGAGATCAGGAAACTTAAAGCTGCAGCATGAGCCTCCACATGGTTCTGTGTCGGTTCTGCTCCCATTGCTTTCCTGTCAGATATTTTCTGCTGCACTGCTGCCATCTGCTGTCAGCAGTCCAGAACCTCAGCTCAGACTAAATCACCTGGGATTTTTGTTAATACTGTTTTTGATTATGAAAATGTTTTAAATGTTTTAACCTGAAAACCTGCAGGAATAAACAGGAACTAAGGTGTCAGTTTAGAGCCAGACAAACATCAGGCTCCACTTTTTACTTTCTACATAAATCAATTCTGCCAGCTGGTGGACTTCATATTGACCTTTGATCTTTGTGTAATTTAGTGAAAAAAACTAAACTTAATTGATATTAGTTTGAGAATTAGATTTTCTGAAGTCATTTTGCAGTAAATCAAGACAAAGCAACCTGATGCATTAGGTTGTTTAACAGCTTTAGTGTTTCCTGCTTCCAGGAGGAGATGGTAGAAGGTTCTGAATGGTCCGGTTGGTTTAATCTCTACATCGCTCGTGAATTTTGCTCTGATTTCAAAAAATATCCAGATTTATTGAAAGTTTGTCTGTGTTCGTTTCTCAGAAGGAAGATTTATCTGGTTCACTTGGACCAGCTGGGGCGGATCAGAGAAGGTTTAGTTCTGATACGACTCAGCCTGCCTCCTGCATAATAATCAAAAATTCAAGACCCAATTTGAGGCCACATGTCTGAAAGATCTAGTCTAAAATTTGAATAGGATTTATTTACATAAAAGCTCCACAACCTCATCTTTTGTAAAGCTGAGACCAGGACCCGTATCCTCAAAGACCCTTAGAGTCTCTCAGAGCTCCTAACGTATCCTCAACATTCCTGCCAAGGACTCCCAGCTTCAGAGTGATTCAGATTTCTGCTGAGAGCGACGACAGAGATTCCTCTTAGTGAGGAGGAGTGGTTGACACCGTTGCTAGGAGTGGTTGACCCCGTTGCTAGGAGTGGTTGACCCCGTTGCTA
Organism: Crenichthys baileyi; assembly: GCA_036173005.1. Classification (NCBI taxonomy): domain Eukaryota; kingdom Metazoa; phylum Chordata; class Actinopteri; order Cyprinodontiformes; family Goodeidae; genus Crenichthys; species Crenichthys baileyi. The sequence continues at coordinate 111,826 of JAHHUM010001606.1, read as the reverse complement.
GGTGTGGTTGACCCCGTTGCTAGGAGTGGTTGACCCCGTTGCTAGGAGTGATTGACCCCGTTGCTAGGTGTGATTGACCCCGTTGCTAGGTGTGATTGACCCCGTTGCTAGGTGTGGTTGACCCCGTTGCTAGGTGTGATTGACCCCGTTGCTAGGTGTGATTGACCCCATTGCTAGGTGTGGTTGACCCCGTTGCTAGGTGTGATTGACCCCATTGCTAGGAGTGGTTGACCCCGTTGCTAGGTGTGATTGACCCCATTGCTAGGAGTGGTTGACCCGTTGCTAGGTGTGGTTGACCCCGTTGCTAGGTGTGATTGACCCCGTTGCTAGGTGTGATTGACCCCGTTGCTAGGTGTGATTGACCCCGTTGCTAGGTGTGATTGACCCCGTTGCTAGGTGTGATTGACCCCATTGCTAGGTGTGGTTGACCCCGTTGCTAGGTGTGATTGACCCCATTGCTAGGAGTGGTTGACCCCGTTGCTAGGTGTGATTGACCCCATTGCTAGGAGTGGTTGACCCCGTTGCTAGGTGTGGTTGACCCCGTTGCTAGGTGTGATTGACCCCGTTGCTAGGTGTGATTGACCCCGTTGCTAGGTGTGATTGACCCCGTTGCTAGGTGTGATTGACCCCATTGCTAGGTGTGATTGACCCCATTGCTAGAAGTGGTTGACCCCATTGCTAGGAGTGGTTGACCCCATTGCTAGGTGTGGTTGACCCCGTTGCTAGGTTTGATTGACCCCATTGCTAGGAGTGGTTGACCCCGTTGCTAGGTGTGTTTGACCCCGTTGCTTGGTGTGATTGACCCCATTGCTAGGAGTGGTTGACCCCGTTGCTAGGAGTGGTTGACCCCATTGCTAGGTGTGGTTGACCCCGTTGCTAGGTGTGTTTGACCCCGTTGCTTGGTGTGATTGACCCCATTGCTAGGAGTGGTTGACCCCATTGCTAGGTGTGGTTGACCCCGTTGAGGTGCGGTTGACCCCGTTGCTAGGTGTGATGCTGTCTTTTAAGGGCAGTGATTGGTTATTAAAAGAAACAAGAAAAAAATGCGCTCCCAGTAATCCCAGTGGAGAGAAATTAACCGATGATAGAATTTAACTGGATTCAGAAATGTTTAAATCATGATGATGAAACTTAGAAAAATTAAATGAATTGTCCCACAGCATCAACATGTTTGAACGAAGCTTATTTACATGATCATCATTATTCTGATTTGATTATTATTATGTTGACTCTCCATGCTGGTTGTTTTCATGCTGCATCTATTTCATATTCATTTCATATTAATAATAAATTCAGTGTTTCACTGTGATCTCCTTCTTGTTTAATGAGGTTTAGTTTGGTAAAATGATAGTTTGGAGAAAAGCGAAGTGAACAGAGGAGCAGAGCCTGCTGGTGGAGGAGAAGAGAGGAGTGTTAAAGGTAGATTTGGTCCTGGATCACGGTGGGAACCAACAGACATTCCCAGCAGATCAATGCGTCGTTCCTCAGCTTTCAGCACCAGCCTGGAATGTGAGCAGCTCTGGTTCCTGCTGCATTCAGAAGCTAGAGAGGAGATAGCAGCACCAGAGAACTTCTCCACAGACGGGGAGCGTTGGAGATGACCTTTTAGGCTGAGGCTGCTGACATCATCATGAACAATACAGCAGATACTGATTCACCTCATCTACATCTTCCTGCTCTGGATATAGAGCTCAGATTACTGGACTGTTGGATACAGTTTCTATTTATGTATATATATATATATATATATATATATATTTTTTTACGTTTCTCCAAATTTCCCAAATTGATTTTTGGTTTGGGGGTCTGATCAGAATCAGGAGACTATAAGAGGTGAAGTGTGTCACAAGGAGAAGGAAGTCTGGATTTCGACTTCTAATAAATGGAAGAAGATGGAAGAATAAAAAGATAGTTTTTATTAAGACATTTTATTTCCTCACATTCTGAGATTAAAGCAGACTAAACTTTGTCTTTAGCTCGATTAGGATTACATTAAATTATATTATTTCATTAATTTCCTAAATTATTTGATTTCTCTTTTTGCTGAAATAAAGCCTGCAGTTCAAAACTTGCCAAAACTTATAAATCAAAACTGTAAAATAGTAACTCTATCAGTAAAATTCTTTTATTTGATGAAGTTAATATGGATAATATTATATGAACCTATCTGACCCTTAAATCTCAACCAGGGGGACGTTAAACCTGGGTTAAGGTAGACCTCATGGTTCCTGATAGATGATTTATAATAAAAGGTTGGAGAACAAACTGGGATCTCCATTTGCTGCATTAAACTACATCTAGAACTGGTTCTGACATACTAAGTGGTGCACGAAGGCCAAGAAGCTTCGAGGTAAAGACGGGTAAGGCAAGGATGCCTTTTGTCACCTTTCCTGTTCCTCATTGCGATCGACTGGGTGATGAAGCAGACAACAAGCCAGAAGAAGAACGGCATCCAGTGGACCCTCTGGACACAGCTGGATGACCTGGACTTAGCAGATGACCTGGTGCTTCTCTCCCACGGCCACCGGCAGATGCATGATAAGTCATCCGAACTCCTGACAGTGTTAGCACAAATGGACCTGAGTATCCACAGGGGCAAGACCAAGGTCCTGAAAGTCAATACCGACTATGAAGAGCCAGTCAGACTTGATGGAGAACCCCTGGAACAAGTGGACGCCTTCACCTATCTTGGAAGCATGGTGGACAAGCAGGGAGGGACAGATGCGGACGTCGAGGTCGGAATAGGCGAGGCCAAGGCAGCATCCGTCCAGCTCAAGAGCATCTGGAACTCAAGGAACATTGGCTACTCTACAAAGGTCCGTCTCTAACTCCAATGTCAAGAAAGTTTTGCTGTGCGGAGCAGAGACATGGAAAGCGACCAAGGCCACCATAAAGAAGACCAGACCTTTGTCAACTGGTGTCTGCGCAGAATCCTGCGGATACACTGGCCAGAGACTCTTTTGTAACACCGACCTGTAGCAGAGAATGCATCGGAGGCCTATGGAAGAAGAGATCCTGCGGAGGTGGTGGGGATGACTGGGACACATCCTACGAAAGCCGGCATCCAACGTCACAAGACATGGACCCCCCAGGGCAAGAGAAAGGGAGGCAGGCCGAGAAACACCTGGAGATGGGATCTTGATGCTGATATCAAACGTTCAGGCCTGGGCTGGGGACAACTAGTGGCGGCAGCACAGGACAGGAAGCATTGGAGGACTGTCATTGATGGCCAATGCTCCAGGAGGGGCAATGGGCCTAACAAGAAGAAGAAGAAGAACTGGTTCTGTGAAGGTTCTGTCATGGAACATCATGGTAAAATATACAGGTAAGATGAATGAGTACTGCATGGACACGGTTGGAATTAAAGACTAAACCTAAACTTTCCTTACTGAGGCTTCTCCCACTCAGACCAAACCGGATCATTTACAAGAATCCTGATCAGTAAAAATGTACCATTAGAAATCTGAAAGATGCTCCTACAGAGAATCATGGGAAACAATATTCTCCTTAACTTCATAATGTCCCAGTTTCTCTAGAAGACAAAGAACGAGGCATCGAAGACCTTTTGTGTAACAGTTTAACGTGCACAGCTTTTATCACGGCTACTTTGTGGAAACATCTGGGTTCCTCCAGGTCAGCAGGCTGTGTGCCGGCACGTGACTCAACGCAAGGACACCATGCTGGGGGACAACTAACAAAAGATCAGCCGGCTGCAGGAGAGGATCAGAACCTGAATGTTTGTCTTTCATGTTGGCAGGAAACCATTTCACCTGGTTGCAGAGTGAAGAAGGCCTATAGATGACTCAGCAGAAACATGTGGAAGCCTGTTAGGACGACTCGTATAGTTGGTCTGCAGCTTTTAATGTCTTTACTGTCCTGTTTAGCAACCTGTGAGGAGTTACCCATAATCCCTGTGGGCTGGATCTGATTAATCCAAACATTTGGTAATTTATCAGAGTAAAAACCACAGTATGAAGGTGTTTGGATCAGTACCTGCTGTGTTTGATTCTTCATGGATTAGATTCTTCGTGCCAATAAGAGATTTGACCATTTTTATGGGATTTCTCCTTCACTGATGTCTAAAGGTCTCTCCAAAGACTGCAAGAATAAATTCATGTCATTGTGTTCCTGCAGGCCTGGTAGAGAGTTTTTGCAGCTTAATTTTTTGACACATTTTCTGGGCAGAACCTTTTTTCTGTGTGGTACCAAACAACTAATACATACAAATACTGCAGTAGGCGGGACCTATTAGGACTTCCCAAGAGTTGTGCAACTAAGTTCTTGAGAAGTATGTAATATTCTGGAGAACTTTGAACTTTGTTCTTGTCACCTTGGGTAGAAGAACAAATGTCTTGGTTCTTATGGACTACATATTGGCCTTCAGTGATGTAGATGCTGAACCTCATGGGGCAGAGTAGGGAGAAAGACTCCAGTATTCAACCATAACATCATGACTTCTAATGTCCAGCAGAAAATTAACCTTCCAGACCTTAAAGCTGCAGATCTCCTTGCTCTCCATAAGAAAAAAGAAAAAATAATGTTGAAACTGAATCTTTGTGATGAAACAGATCATGTCCCAAACAGATCCTGAGGTTTTACAGAATTGTTAGGAGTTATTTTTGGCCCTCGGTGGCTACCGTACCTGCTGCTGGTTCAGTCTTTAGGAATGTTCTGGATTAGGAGGGTTCTGAAAAAAACAGATGTTGAATCTTCCAAACAAACAACCTGTATCTAACAATTTTGCTCAAAGTGGAGAGATCTTTGCTGCCTGAGATCACAGCTTGTTTTGGCTGGAACTTCAGACCTTCTCCCTCTCTGCAGACGCCTCTGGATGGTGCTGGAAGTGAGCAGTTCTAACTCCCCTGGTGAAACCTCCTCCATGTTGTTTCTGTCCACCACCAGAACCAAAGTCTTCCTCAGTGACGGGACAATCATGATGCAACAATCATGAAATTTATGGGTGACCTTCATCGGTGTCTCAGCAGCTGCTCCCTGAACCTCTGTTGACTCACCATCAGTAGATAAACTCTCTGGAAGAGGGACCTTCTCACAGATGGTTCTCCTGCAGAAAGTGTTGCAAGCTACCTTCTACAGATTTTTCACTTCTTCACAAAACCTCTCTGAGTTGGATCCATGTTTAGGATTTTTTTGACTTCCTTCAGGATGGAGAAGTGTCCTTGGGCACCATGTTTTCTGGTGACATACTTCTTCCCTGCAGCAGTTATGGAGACATTCACCTTATTTCCAAGGACTGACGTCACACAGAAGAGAAAAAATTCACATTGAGCAGCAGCAGGCGTGATGTGAGAGACAGATGTTTGGACATTCTTAGACATCCCAGGAACCAGAGCTCCATCTGGATCCATCTGGAAACATTTGGTGGATCCAGAAGTTCCTTTCCAAAGCTAAGCATGTTGTCCTAAACATCTCTGCATTTGTGCTGTCAGCCATGCCTGACAGCTCAGACTGGAAATCAGCTCTTATCTCCATCAAAGAGGAGCTGATCTGTTAGAGTTGGAGAAAATGCTGAAAATCAGGGAAAGATCCCCAAAATCCCAGAGAAACATGGAGAACAGGGTCCAGATGGCCCAGAAAATCACTGAGCACTACGGAGAAGATGTTTCTGAAGTCAGTCGTGTCTCTAATCATCTCTGCTCCCAACAAACCTCCAGGTTCTTGCAAAGAGTTTATTTTTGCACAAATATAGAAGCAAAAGCACATTTTTAAATGTTCCTATTTATTTGCACATTCTTAGAACCCGAGGATGCTATTTTTATTAACTGTACATGAACAACGGTTCAATATTCAACAGTACATAACAGAACTTTTTCTCTGGAGAGGAGCCATAACCCAATATGTCCAGGAAGCTGAAAATGTAGGAAGTTCTGGAGACGCTTGGGTTTAACCGACCAAAACGGATCACTGCCAAGTTCAAAAACGAGGTGCCTCAGAGAATCATGGAGAAGTTTGGCTTAGAGGGTCCATCTCTGTCATCAACAAGGCCATGGAGGAGATACCGAGGAACGACCCAGCAGTGCAGAAACTGCTGCACCCCTTCCTGGGTGAAGTTCTGGTTCTGCTCAACAGCTTGCAATAACATGTCTTTTAACATGTCGAAGCTTACACTGTTTTAACTTTATTACTGAGATGCATCATGAATAAATTCTTGAGAGTTTCAGCTTCATGTCTGAGACCAAGTAGCATCCAGACTCCCCCTCTACCAAAGATGTCCCATCTCTAAAATATGCTGCTTAAAAACAAAACTAATCTGAAACTTGTCAGAATCCTATCAGAGAAGGCTTCAGTAGTCAGTATCTAACTGCTGCTCTATTTGACATCAAATGCTTCTCCTCGTTTAACTCAGATCTGCTGGCAGTGATGTCCTCAGAGATCTGTCCAAAAAGGGCCCATTTTAAACCCAAAGAAATTTTTAGGAAAGTTTTTAAAAATCCCTTGAAATGATTAAACATCTGTCTGCTGGAGGGAAATATACAACATGGAGTAACAAAATGTTTTCATGAAATCCTGATTCATCCAGTTAAGGTCATATCTCCTCTGTTTCTGAAGGAATGGAGATGGTCCGTCTGAGCAGCTGCTTTAAAGCAGCCTTGATTCTACAAAATCACACGATTCATGGGAACTTCAGGACCAGGAGGTGAGGAGGTGAAACCGGATGGCGTACGTCATGTAGGTGGTTGCCAAGGGCGCCAACTGCTGGAGGGGGCGCTGCTGCAAGAACTAAATATAAATGAATAGAAAACCTCTATTAGAATATGGATATGAGGACCAGATTATTCTCTGTGATGAAAATAAAAGTGCAAAAAATATCAACATCAGCCGCTTCCTCTGTGCCTCTAATTTAGACGCCCCACTGCAGAACCACAATCAGTTGAAATGAATAAAGGTGTTTCTCGTCAGAACATCTGGATATTATTCTGCAGTGTCTGAGCGTGAAGGCGAACCGAAAACATCTTCCTTCAGTCAGTTGAGCTAAAGGTCAGCGGGGAGGCAGAAGTTGGTGTATGGGTTGTAGTCAGAGGCTCCGGATCAGAAGCCAACTTCAGTGAGATGTTCCACCTGAACCAGCTGTGACCTTTGTTTATATGAGTTTACCTGCTGAATGTTGGACTGTTTCCTCTGAACAACCTGAGGCCAGACCAGGTCCAGAATTAATTAGTCATTACTTTTAAAACCCATATTTTACTCCATATGGGACCAGTTATTTTGTTCCTCAAACAGCCAAATGTTGACTTGTTAAGTGTGAATTAAATGTGACTTTCTACAGATTTTCTACATTTAATTTCAATTATTGGTCATTTTACACAGAAATGAGTCAAAATGTGGAAAAAAAGAAAACTATTTATTCCAGTTTTAAAAGATTGGAAAAGATCAGACCCTCAGGTGACACTTTGACCCTCCGCCTGAACCCAAACCGTACCCGGCCTCATCCAGAGACGGAGCCGGTTATTAGAATAACAGAAACATGAAGGAAGTTTTAAGGATCAGACACGTTCCCCTCTTTGCACATTTATTCTCCAGTAGGAACATCTCCCGTTTATCGGGTTGTTTCTGCTGTTTGAATGTGAAACGTGAAGCGGTTCTGCTGCTGTTGGTTACAGAGGTTCTGATTTCTTTAGGCCGAGTCAAAATAAAGCAAAATGATCTAAATATTGTCTGCTGCAGGTAAAGGTTCTGTTTGTTCTGGTCGGCTAAAGGTAAATCTGAACCACATCCGTCAGGACATATGTGTCCACACATGGGGCCTCCGGAGGTCAAGAAAATGTCCAAACCTTTAAATGTTTCAGAACCTGATTCTAGTCTTCCTTCAGGTCCAGTTTTATCCAAAATCTGAGCTTTTTTCCAAAAGGAAGAATATCAATTATAATTAAAAGCTTCAATAATTATTAACTTTAAATCATTTCGGTTCACGAAGGAATAATTTGTTCCAGTTTTCATTAAATCCTAAAAGACGTTTTAGACAAAAAAAGGATTTTAGCTCAAATCTAAAAATGTTAAATTATTATTTCTAACCCACAATAAATTCAAACTCATGTCCCCAGTTCTTGTTTTATAGATTATTGCAGCTTTAGAAACATTTCAATAAATTGTTTAAAGTTTCTCTTCTTTAAACTGTGAAACCGGGTCGTTCCTCAGAGAGAGAGATGTTGATGATTCGGGTCAGAACATTAGAATGTGTCCTGTAACGACTATTTTAACCCAGAAAAGTGGACCTGCTGCACTTTTTACCACATGGAGTTTATTCCGTTTCATTTTTGTGTAGCACAAATGTTCTGGCTGGTGAACGGACCTTCATATAAAAACTGTTTGACAGACCCCAGGCTGGGTTCTGTTCCTTCTCCAGACCGAGCAGCTTCCAGATTAGCAGAACGCTCATCTGGATAATCTGATGACCTGGAAAAAAATGATCCAACTTTTCTCCGAACGACTGAGATAAAAAGACGGAGTCCTGGAGCGCAAAAAAAAATTCATATTTCATAAACCAGATGATTTGGACCCAGATCACACCTTGTGAACAACTGGACCCTGGTCAGGGTCTGGGAGGAGATATCCCAGGACACCATCCATCATCTCATGAGGAGCATTGATAGATTTCATTTTCATCAAATGATCCCGGCGTTCCAAACACTTGACCCATTCCCTGTCAGGATGGACGTCCAGCAGGACTTTAATCAAATCAGATCCGACGGGTTTTCAGAGGTACTTTAATTTGTTGGAGCCGGGAATTACTGTGGATCCATCCATCCATCCAGAACCAAGTGTTGGTTTGTTCTAATCGGTTCTTTAAAGCAGAATAAACCCAACAGACTATTATTGACTTCAACTTTATTAAAAATCTGAGCAACAGGAAAACATGCGACAGTCCATCCATGGAAACCATGGCAACAAAAACACTCAATCAAGCTCGTTTCCTCCAGTCTAAAGAAAGCAAAGTTCTGACGCTTCCTAAATGGTTCTGATGTCACGCAGTGAAGAAACTGACATTATCCGATCAGAACAATGAGGGAAACATTGAGCCACTCATTCCCTCCCGAACAAAAATGGAAAACCTTAAAAAAATAGAACATCTGAGTTTAGTTCCCAAAGCCTCTCCAAGTGCTTCGGTCGGCGCCGGTTTGGTTATAGATCCGCTCACTGATAAGATCAATGATCCGTGGGAACCAACCAGGACAGACTAACGGAGCGGGTCGATAAATTCTGGACACAACAAGGAGAAAAACAGGAATTCATGAAACATTTCAGGAAATATTTTCCTTCAAATTCTCTTTCTGTTCTGCCTGGATCCAACTTTCAGGAAAATCCTGAAAGTTTTGTTTGGGTTGATCAGAACATTTCCTGATGTGTCAAAAATTTCAGATTTTATTCTGAAATCCTGCAGAACGAGACGGGATAAAACGATCCAACTTATTTTCCCGCCTCCGTGTTGAAAGGTAGCGGAGCTGCAAACTTCCTGATCAGTTGGTTGGTTTCATCATCAGCAGCTTGTTGCTTCCTGGGTTTCAGCCTCAGTCTCGTTGGACCCACCAATCAGAATCACTGGTTCCGTTTTTATTTTCCCCTCAGAGCTTCCCGACGTCCGAGATCAGCCAGTGCTCTCATTGGCTGACGATGAGCTGCCGCAGGTACGACTGGGTGAGGCTCCGCAGCTCCTCCAGTGTGTAGTCCTCGGGCATCGGCAGGCGGCTGATGTGCGGCGCCAACTGGGCCAGCGGGATGCTGAGCGGGTCGGCGGCGGCGTCGCCCTGCTGCAGGCTCAGCACCACCCGCAGGATGTTCGCCACGCGCTTCGCCATTTCTGCGGGGAGAGGGGGCGGAGCTTAGTTAGTTCAGAGGAAACGAGTGGGTTGATGTTCTGACCCGTCCGACTATGTGGATGAAAATAACCTGACAGGTTCTGTAGAACATAAAAGATCCAGACTTTACTCATCATTGCAGAACTTTATTCATTTTCTTTATGTTTAATAAATAAATTCATATCTGTGGCGTAGAAACTACGCTTTGCTCGCTCCATCATTGGACCAATCAGGAGACAGATGGAAGCATCTCAACCTGCAGCCCGCACTGTGATTGGTTCCCTGCTCTCCGAAGCGTGTGAAGCTCTCACCTGATTGGGCGAGGCGGTCTCTAGCCGTCCTGCAGGGTAACAGCTCGATCCGGCTGCAGAGAGACGTCACGTCGGTGTAGAGACGCTCCAACTCGTAGCCGGCGTTCTCCATCTGGAAACATCAGGACCGCATTAGTTTCCCAGGAGCCCAGGGAGGTTTTCCAGGGAAGTAAATTAGTTGGGAGAGAAGTGGGGGTGAAACAGATGCTTCCAGGGATAGGATGTTAGAGGTCAAAGGGTCACCACATTCCCCCTCTGAAATGTGGTTGTGGGGGGTCAGAGGTCAGAGAGCCATTACAAAACCGAAGATAATAAAGCAACAGATGGAAACTAATCTTACCATAACCAGCTGGTTGTCTCACAAGATTGTTTATAGGTTTAATTTCCACTACAGGGATCATCAAAGTTCTGGAGTCTGGATCTGGAGACGGTTCTGTTGCTGAATCATTTGAAACAACTTCCTGACAAACTAAAAGCAACACGGTGATCATCAGACTCCTGATGCTCTGCAGGAATGAGGCCCGGTTTATTATCAGCAGAATTTAGGTACTTTGAAAATCCTCACGGCGGATCAGGTCCACCTCCTGCTCTGACGATCCAGAACAGAACCTCTGTGCAGAAGGATTGGTCTTGGGTCACAGAGGTAAACAAGGACGTACCTGCTGGATGTCCTGCAGAGACTTGATGACTCGGATGTAGTCCAGGTACACTCTTCCTGCAGTGTCCCAGTCCTGGATGCTGGTGCTGTGTTCTGGTACCGCCAGGCCTTCCAGGAAGTCCAGCAGGTAGTCGTGGTTGTCGTTGATGATGCAGTCTGCAGGATGGGGAAACGTTCAGCCGATTCTTTAAGATGTTAAAACGTGTTTGTTCATTTATTCTGATCAGAACCAGTTTAATGGATCTTGGATCCTGTGGCCTGTCTGATAATCACCACAATATTTCTGACTAAACTGTGGACCTCGAGTTACCCAACCAATCAGAGCCTTCAAATCTCCAGCAGGGCGGGGCTAATTATCAGTTTAAACTGTTGTCTGCTATGCATACCTGAGGCCAGGTGCTGGATCAGCAGCCGGTGGCACTGGTTCCAGTATCCGGCTCGGTACAGGTGCATGGCCTGCTGGTGCCGGTCACCGTCTCTGTGGGCCCGGGTGGCCTTGGCCTCATGGATCCACCTTTCCGGGACCAGCAGCCTCTCCGTCAGAAAGCGCTCCCTGCGGACAGATTCTTCCGTCTCCTGCAGGGGGCAGTGCAGCGTCAGCATCTCCCTGACGGCTCGCTCTCGCTGACTGGGGAGACAGAGAGGAGGAGGGTCAACATCCTCTTCCAGAAGGTAAACGGGGCGGGTGGTACAGGGCTTACTTGTGGTCAGGGATGTGCAGCAGGATGAAGATGGCCATGTGCCAGAGGCCGGCGCTCTCCAGCTGGGCGGCGTAGCCGGTGTGGACGAGTCCCTGACGAGAGCTGCTCAGGTGGGTGTAATGCAGCGCCTGCAGGACGCCCCACAGGTGCCAGCTGAGGCGGTAATCCAGGCGCTGCCAGGTGACTGTGAGCGGGTCGAGCAGCGGCTGCAGGCTGTAGTGTCTGCAGGAGGAAACGGATCTGGGTTTGAGTTTCTGAGGTGGACGTGGACTGGAAGCCCAGATGATGGACCTGAACTCTTCACCTCGCCCGTTTTTACACATAAACCCTCTGGTTATTCAGCTTAGAGCAGAACGCGTTGAACCCCCAACAGAACCAGAACATCAACACATCTAGTTGTTACAACTAATCATTTCCATTTTGACCCACTTCCTGATTGCTGCCAGTTTGGCTTTTATGTCACATTTTAATGTTTCAGATCAGATGATGACATCAGACTTTATCTGAACTGTGAAACGGACTCTGATTAAGATGCTAAAGCTAACAGAGAGGAGGGAACATTATGACGACATGTTTCCCTGACTCGGGTCAGAACTGCTTCTAGTTCTATCCGTTCTCTGCAGGTGATGCACGTTTACCTGTCACTGTAGAGCTTCAGCAGGTGGAAACACAGGTCGTACAGCGGCTGCATAGACTCCTCCCCCTCCTCCGGTAGCTCCTCCTCCCGGTAAGGCGGTAAGGGGGCACAGGCGTACCTCCCAGCTTCCGTGGAGCCCTGCAGGATGAGAGCAGAATGCTGTGTAGAAAGTTCTGACCCGGCAGAGAAAGCAGCAGACTGAGAACTGGAACTCACCTGGAAAGCAGCTTCATATTTAGCGAGGGCGTCGGCCACAGATGCCGTCGGCGGCAACATGTACCAAAGGTGCACGGCCACGCAGCGCTTCCAGTCAAGCTCCGAGCACACGTTCACCACCGACTCCGACGACTGCCAAACCTGCAGCGACAGGATCACTGAACAATAGGTCCAAACTGCAACACATCAGAACTGACAGGTTAATAAAAGGAGACGGACAGATTTCCCAGCAAGCAGAACGAAGATCCGAAGTCTCTCCTCGGTCAGGTAGTGGTCGGTCTGCATCTGGTTCCAGTCGGCGAGCTGCAGGGCGAGCAGATCGCGGCAGAAGCGAGAGCCGGCAGCCTGAGACAGGAGCAGGGACAGACGGTGGTCTCCTGCAGACAGAGAGCTTCAGTTCAGCATGAAACTCTGGTCTCATCACTAACCCCTTCGAACCCCGAGTCCGTTTTTCTGGATCTGAAGCTTTTCAGAATCAGAATCAGCTTTATTGCCAAGTTTGTACATACAAACAAGGAATTTGACTCCGGTACACTTTGCTCTTTGGTTTTTGTTTTTGCACTACAGAATATACATATTTACAATGTACAAATATACACATATATAAATAAATAGGTGCATTTGCAACATCTGTCTGCTGTTGTTTTGTATTTTATTGAATGTTCAACAGAGAAACAGCCTGGGGGAAGAAACTGTCTCTGTGGCGGCTAAAACTAAAGTTTAAATCACATCTTTCAGCTCACCTTCCTTCTGAGCGAGTCGACACGCCTCGCTGATGCGGCTGCTAGTCAGGTAGCTGAAGATGGCCTCCGTGTGACGGCCCTTCCCCACCAGCGCCACCTCCTTTTCCACCCTGCAGGAGGCGCCGTGGGACAGCCAGGCTGAGAAGGCGCGCCGTCTCTGTAGCTGCTGCTCGTACTCGCTGAGCGGATCTGTGCCTGGATCCTGATCTGAAGGACCCAACCGGCCCCAAAGGGCCTCACACAGAGTCCAGACCTCGGCCCAATGACCCAGGATGGCTGCAGGGGGACAGAGGAGGACTTTTAGAAAACATCAGGACCTCTGAAATCAACGCAGCCGACAGCAGAGAAAAATAGCCCCGCCCAAAACTCACGCTCCAAATCGCCCTGCCTGTCGTTCAGCTCAGTGATCCACTCGGCGTACTCGTGCAGCGCCGCCACGCCGGTCTGCGGCTCCACCAGAGGACAGGAGACTCCCTCTGGGATGCCGACAGCGCTGTGGTTCAAGCAGATCTCCAGGGGGCGCTGCAGCATAGCATGGCTGTCCTCTTCCTCCCTGGTCATCCCCTGTGGAGGTTCCAGTCCCACCAGGTGTTCCAGAACCACCTGGTAGGGGCTCTCAGTGAGTCTGCACAAGAAAAACATACAAACACCTCAGATTTATCCTCTCATCTTCAAGAGAACACGTTTCTGCAAGAGCCTCAAAAGGTCCCCACTGATCTTAGGATGTAGGCAAAACAAACTTCTAAGCCCCACAGGTGGTGGTCCTGATATCTTCAACGTATCAGGAGCATTTAAGCTCCTCAGATTCAGAAAACAGAAACTGGACCTTCCCTCCTTCTAGTGACAGATGCATCTTTCCTCAAGGTTAACTCATCTCCAACTAGCAGCTTAATCTGGGTGCAGAAACCGGTTTGTCACCAGTTTGAGTTGCAGTAGAACCTGCCGTATCATGATGAACAGTACCGACACACGGACCCAGCATGTTCAAAGAGGAGTTTCCTTACGGTTTGCTCCGGGACGGTTTGGGCAGGAAGCTGAAGTCCGTCTTGGTGCCGAGCTCTTGGTACTCGAGCTGTTTGGACGTCTGTGAGCTGATCCGGCTGCCGCAGTGAGCCAGGGTCCAGCCGGGACCCCAACCCACTCTGAAGGACCGAGTGGCGAACAGGCCCGTGTCCATCAACAGACCCCCCTGCAAGACAGCAGAAGAAGAAATAGGTTGTTACTGTTTTTCTGGCACTACCACGAGGCTTCATCGTTCAGAACAGAGGCCGTTTCCATAGAAACCAACCTTCCCCTGAGTGACGGACTCCTTAAGGGGGACGGGGCCGCCCAGCCGCCGGACTCCCACCTTTCGGATCGCTGGCTCTGGAATGTGGGGCGGCAGCAGGAAGGAGGCGGGGCCTGGACTCTTCCACTGCAGGGGCCGAGCGGGGTCGGCCACCGCTGGAGAGCCGCGGGACAAAGAACGAGCAGGACCAGGAGGGTCCAAGCACTGAGGGAAGGGGCCGGAGGTGAAGCGAGCCTGAAGAAGACCCCCAACTGCAGAAAGATGAAGATCGGTGTCAGAAACAAAGAGGAAGGTCATCACGAGGAGGGACGAAGAGTTTCATACCAGAGGGTCGACCCGGCGCTCCGGGCAGGACGAGCCGAGGGGACGAGACGTCAGTGGACACCTTCACGGTTCTGTGGTGCTGGAACATGTCGCCGTCCTCCTCATCCTCAGTGAAGAGAGACGCCTTCATGATCTGAACACAGGAAGTAATCCGATTACTCAGAGATGTTCCACAGCTTTTAGGGCTTCTTCTGCTTCATCTTCTGAACCAAAGTTAAAAATATAAAACGGACCAGAGCTTGAGATTCTGGTTCCGTCTTTAAATAAAACCAATCTTCAAACCTAAACCTGGAAACACATTGCTCTTAGGAACCAGTTTAGGTCCAGTTTGGCTGCAGGAAGCACGGTAGTTTTCTGGGGCTGTTATTTTATCCCTGCAGGCACCAGGTCAGAACCAGTACCAGTACCAGTGTAGAAATCTAACCCAGAAACTGGCCCTGGTATGGAGGTGGTACCAAGAATGGAGATAAAAACATCTCCTTAGGTTAGAACGTTTGGAGCGTCTAAATTCTGAGACCCAGATTAAAACAACCAGAACTCACCAGGATGGTTTTACTTGAACTAAGTTTAGGTTTGAAAAGGAACCGGGTCGCTGCTGCGAGATTCCGGGTCCTTCAGGACATAGCATAAGATCCTTAAAAACTTGATCACAAACTTCCTGTGATGTAGAAATAATTTTCTTTGTGTCTGAATGTATCCTCTGTGAATGAAGTTCTAGAACGACACCAGGTTAGAACCAGGACTACAGAACAGAACCTCTGCAGAATCAGCTGACTGACCTGTTCCTGGGGTGGTTTTATAAACGTTAAGTGTTTTCCCAGTTTCTCCAGTACTTCCTGTTCCTCAGAGACCCAGGAGCTGAAGACAGCATCTAAAAATCCACCAACATTAGTTCTCCATAAAGCTTCTGCAGACCGAGACGGCGTTCTACCTGGAGGGTGTGTGGGTTGATGCCCAGCGAGGACGGGATGTGGCTGGACCCAGTGAGCTCGTGGTCTGGAAAAACCACACCCCCAAGCTTCATCATGTCCACGTCAGCCGGCGGCAGCTCGCCGTCCTCGTCCTCTGCTCCCAGCATGCTCTCTGACAGGACGCTCTGAGTGATGTCAGCCATGTCGCTGTCCAGCTCCGCCACGCCGCTCGCCAAATCCACAGCGGTGGACTGAAGACACAGAGACAGAGAGCGTGAAGACGGACGGACGGTCCGCATGGTGAGACAGAGCGCACCTTGGTGACTCCTTGGTCAGCGGTACCAAGGAGGAATTAAAGAACCCATATCAGAAGCAGTATTCCGACCAGAACATCCTTCAACCTGTTGAAAGGAAAAACAAAAGCCAACATTTCTGCCGCTCAGACTAATCTGATGTAATAACTGAAAGAATGAATAAGGTCCAGATTCTGGAGAGAAGCTTCGTCACAGAGATCCTTCAGCTTCACACAAACTAAACAGACCAAAACTAAAAGTATCTTCAGAAACATCTTTTATTAAATTGTAAAGAGAAATTACATTTATGTCACATGTTCAGTTCAGACATCAAGTTATTTCACCTTCAGCTGGAAACGGGTCATTAAAAGACCTCAGAAGACCCCTTAAAGTTTCCATCCCAGAATCAGAAGAAAGGTTTTTATTTTTCTCTTCAACACTTCACTGGGATGCATTAAATCAACACGAGGATCCAAACAGTATCTCCTGTTGATTGAAAGTAAGAGCATTCTGGTTCTGATGAGAACCAGCTCTGGATCTTTCAGCTGAGACTCCAGGTTCTGATCACACAGATTCAAAAACCACACTGATGATTCACAGATGCACCACTCAATCTGCTGGAGATCAGAACCTGAAGACCTTCCTTCAACCGACAGCAGAAGATGAATGCAGAAACTATCAGCTCATCAGACAAGAACCGACCATGTGGGTCTGGGTCATGTCTGGGATGTTGGTTGTTTAATGCAGCAGGAAATGGTTAAAGCATCAAGATGATGCAAGTTTCCCTCTAAACTATTTGGATTAGATGGAAATAAAGACTTTTATTTGTTCCATTAGATGAATAAGAGGGTTTGTGTTTGCAATGAATCCACATCCGCAGCAATAAACCCTGCTGAGTCACGTTGTTACCATGACTACCACTAATAAGTCATTAACAACATTTATTTCGATCAGACTGGGGTTAGGAATAGAAATTGGACTCAAGCTTAGATGTTGGGTCCATCTGCAGCACATTCTCTCCGCATCACACAACCAGCTCAGAATCTACAGCCAGGAAAAACCCGATCGATGCATCTTCTGATTTTTATAAAGAAGTCGACCAAATATCTGCAGAAGAAGCTCCAAGTTCTAAAATACATCTTTATTATTCTGGAGGCACCTAGAAGAGAACAGGAGCAGCAGAGGGAGGATTATTTTAAATCTGCACTCAGTGAAGCTTAACAAGTGAGACAGAAAGCAGTAACAGAACTTCTTCCCAACACGGAAAACAGAACAGCGTGCTGACCGGTCCACACCCGAAGCAGTCTGATGTCTGATCCGGACCGGTTTCCTCCTGGTACTGGGATCAGATTTTTCTCCCATGAATAAAAAAAAAAAGACTAAAATCTGAAAAGCAGCTGAAGGACCTGAGCTGCTGCAGAGAAAATGTGACGGTCAGTGTGGATGAGGAGGAGTGTGGGGGGGCGCAGGCTGCGCTACCTGAGCCTGTAGCGCCACCTGCTGCTGGGGGGGAGCAAGCAGCTGCTGCAGCCTGGAAGCAGGAAGTGACATCATCGTCTTCAGCTTCTTGGGGTCCGTTTTAGGCGGAACCTCATCATCTTCATCAGAGTCCTGAAGGCCATATTTGGAGAAATGGGTCACCTGAAAAAGACAGAGGGGGGCGGAGTCAGATACACCTGAGAATGCCACAGACCTGTAGGGTCTAAACTAAAGTTCTGATTTTCTGTTCGTCGCATGAAATCTGACAAATATCAGAGGAACCGGATCCCAACGAAGACAGGTAATGAACTCACCTCAAAGACCCAGGATCCGGTCTCAGGTCGGTACTCCAGGAAACGGGCTCCCTGCTTCCTGGAAGCTTTCTCCAGCCGGCCCTCGTAGTCCATGTCAGCCAGACGCTCGGGGCTCCGGATCTGAGTGCAGGTGGTCTTATTGTTGGGCCAGACGCCGTCCAGAGTCACTTCGGCCCGCCTGTACACAGAAATCCATACGTTCAGGACAGAATAACCAAACGTTTTCTCATTCAGGAACAACAAACCAGAGGGAAGGATCATCCGCTAAGCTGAGAGCAGACCAGGTTTAGAGTGAATAATCCAACACCAAGCTAAATCATGGCGAATCCACAGAAACGCTCCGTCCAAAAGGAAGCTGTTTAGTTGGGGAAACGGATGGAGGAGAGAGTCTGGAGTTCAAAGGTTGTTGGATGAGCAGGATACACGGGAATCAGGTCATATTCCATACATCTGTTGAGGTTCTGTGAGGTGGAGTTCCTCTCCTACTTCAGATAAACTTCACAAAACAAACAAAAAGAAATACTGAGATTGGCTCTGCCTCACCTGTTAAGCCCCTCCCCCTCCGGCGGCTTGTTCTTGTCATCCGGGTAAACGATGACCTCTTTGCGCCTGAAGTGGACGATCTCATCGAGGTTCAGTTCTGTCAAGTTCACCTCACCAGGGAAGAAGATGGAACCGTAACCTGCAAGGACCAACCAGCGCCCAGCTCTCAGACAGCCGTCCAATCAGATTCCTTCAGGAATGTTCTGTGACAGTAATGTCAGCCGTTACCTTTCCTGCCGATGGTGAGGTTTTCCACGATGCACTCCCCGTTTCCATCCACCATCTCAGCCAGATCGTCCAGGGAGGGGATGGTGTAGTAACCCACACGGTTCAGAATGATGCCTGCAAGCACCACTGATGCTTTAATCTGTTTGAGACTAAAACGTTTCTGTCCAATCAGACAGCAGGTGGGCGGATGGGATACATGAAGTGTGTTTCTGACCTGCAGGATGAGGAGACCGTTTAGGCTCCTCCTCCTCCTCTTCGTCGTCCTCATGCAGAGAATCGTCCCCAAAGGACGCCGACACGTCGTTGCTGCTCAGCTGAGGACAAATTCAACTGCCTGAAGTTAGTTGGGTCCAGGTTCTTCCTGTTTTCTGTAATCTTGAATCTAAACAACCTAAAGTATTCAAGATGAACTGAAAAACCTTCATGAAGCTTCTTATTAGATTTTAATGCCGTTGAAAATAGAGAGGAGGGCTGCATGCTCCGTGTCGCGGGTCTGAGTGCTTCTCTTTGAGGCTGTCTGCAGCTAGGGTTGTCACGACAACAACAGTTCATACTTTTATATTAGAAGACTACTCTGTACCATTTTAATATGGGAGCAACTTGATCTGGAGGCGCAGGGTTCCTACTAATGAGGATCAGAAACGTAAAGGTTTATTTCTAGCAGTTAGAAATAAACCTTTAATAATCTCTAACCTGTGGCTTCCTTGATTAACAGTAGATCTCATCCTTCATAGAGTTTCAAGGATTCATCTGAATAATGATTATTCTTCTGATTATTTCATTTGTCAGTTTGCTGCCGAGACACTGAGGGACAAATGAAGCATTAATCTATTTGAAAACGGATCTGTTACAGTGTAAACATGGACCTGGTCCACACCAACGCGTTCAGCAGCAGTTTAACTAGTCAGCAGGGTAGGTTCTGGTTCTGACTAGTTTGTAGCTGGTAGCTTCAGTTTGGATCCACCGTTTGTTAAACTTTACTCATTTTACCAGCAGCCACTAATTCCTTTAACACCGAGCAGAGGGGTCATGGGGCGGGTCTGGTACCTGCAGTAGAAGGGAGCCGCTCCGCGGTGCAGAACCTGCACCAACGTCACCATGTGGAAACTTTAGAGATGAAAACGGCTCGGTTTGTATCAGTTTTGATGCCAATAAGTATCATTAAATCATTTGGTTTATGTTGGACTGTTTTAACGACCGGAACCTGACCTGCAGCCTGATAAACTGAAGGAAAACAGATGCTGGTTTGTTGGTCAAATGTTTAACAAGTTGAAGATGTTGGAGGTCCACCTTCTCTCTTCAGGATTACTGATCCATTTGCTCCACAGACTCCATGGAAACCCTGAACATGGGACTGATGGAATATTCAGACAACCTTTTCTTGGACTTCCTGTTCTGTTGTCATAAACATTTTAACTTGTGTTTCAGAACCAAACAGGTTTCTAAGGTCAGATCTCATCTGCTGACCTCCAGGCCGTTCGACTGCTTGTGCAGGTTCAGGTCACTGATGGTGTCCTGCAGGCTGGTCTGGGTCCGGCCCTGTGGGATCGGCTTGGCGATGGGGTTCACGTAGAACTGGGTGACCTCAGGGTCATCGTCGGTCCGGCTGCTCACAGCTGGAACCTCCCGTATCTCCTCCTCCTCTGCTTGGCTGCAAGTACAGAAACATTAAAAATGATAGAAGCCGGTCGTGACTGAACCCAGACCTGTTTAGTTCCTGGTTCTGGGGTCTACTCCCAGAGAACCATGCCCAGGAAATGTCCAAATGGCGGCACACTGATGGAATGAAGAAGCTCATCTCAGCTGCTTGGATCCCGCATCTCATAGTGGTGACAGAGATGAATGGAGCCATAAACCCAGATCACCCCGGCCACAGAAAGGCCCTTTTAGTTTTAACGCAGCTGATCTTACAAACAGAACTCCTCTGGCGGACCGATACCTGTGTCCGTTCTGGGGATAGTCCGATGGCGAGGCCAGGTCGTCGTTCTCCTTGTTCAGACTGCTGCTGCTGTACTGACTGCTGTTCAGGTTCTTCAGCACCAGTTTCTTGATGCTCTTCCTGTGGAGAAAAACAGTTGAGCTGCATGAGGAAGTGACATCAGGGTCCACTTTCATGTTTTCACTCCGACAGAATAACGAGTCGGGTTTTTGCAGAACCATGGACGAAAACGTCAACACTTTGATGCACGTGCACTCTGCTGCTCCTGGTTACCATGGTGACCAGACGGTACCTGGGCACGAAGGCTCCGTTGGTGAGCGACGGCTCGTCATCGTCCAGACCGTCAAACAGCTGTGACTTAGAGGCTCCGGAGGAGGTGAGCGCTTTGGGCCGAACCTTAGTGGCGGGTCGAGGGGTCAGCTTGTAGTGAGTGGGCGTGGTCAGAGCCTTCTGGGCCGTTGGATTGGTCGGTTTCAGACGCTGCCAGAACAATGATAATGAAACAAGAATTCAGATCAAAATGTGAACATCAAGAACTTCCTGACGGGCAGAGAAGTTCTAGTTTCTAATGTAGAAAAACTAAAACAGAACCAGCACATCCTATGAATCAGAAGACAGCACTCGGGTCTCACCTCCTCCTTCTTCTTTGGGTCGGACAGCGGGTTCCTGAACAGCGGCGAGTCTCCGTATGGAGAGTAGGCCAGGACGTTCAGCTGCTGCTGCAGCATGGCCTGCTGGGCGGCGCTGGCGTTTGGATCGGTGAGAGCTGGAACAGGAAAACACAACATGAGTGCCTTGGCGCCCTTGGTCCTGTTCAAACGGGTCGAAACGCTGAACAAGCCTTCATGTTGGTTTCTGTCCCAACATGAAGGTGAGCAGATGTTTGTCAACATTTTATGAATCACAGAACCGGTTCCATATCCGCTGACTGAAGGACTCAGAACCAAGTGTCTCACCGACAGGTTGCTGCGGCGCTCCGAAGCCCAGACTGCTCGCTCCACTGTTAAAGCCGGTGTTTCCGAATGTTCCCATTGTTCCCAACGTGGTGCCCAGTTTGTTCTGGTTGTTTCCAAACAGAGTTGTCCCGGTGCCGACTGTGAGACAGACAGAGGCTAGTTTGCTAAGATCAGCTGTCGGTACCAAAACAATCTGACGGGTCAATTTGAATCTGCCGCATTAGAAAATTTAGGAAAAATTTTCCGATTACAAAACATTAAAAGCTAAAAACGTATAAAATATTTTGCTTTTAAATAAATAAAAACTGTTTGGCCTCTTCTGTCTGTGGCGCATCATTACCGGTTCCAAAGCTGGTTCCCAGTCCGGTGCCCAGTCCACCAGTGGCCGTCTTGGTGCCAAAAAGTCCTCCTCCAGCCGGGTTGGCACCAAAACCTTCAGGCAGGAACAAAAGCCAGGAATTAGGGAGAAAACTGATTCCGAGACATGAACGGAGCAGCAGAACAATCAATGCTTACCAAAGGTGGAGGGGTTGGTTCCGGTTCCCAGAGTCAGAGTGGCCTTGTTCCCAAAGAGCCCGGTCCCAGTGCCGAAAGATGGAGCACTGGTGGTGGTGGTGGTTCCAAAGCCAGTGGATTTATTCCCAAACAAACTGGGCTGTAAAAGGACAGATCCAGAACCCCGTTTGGGTTACTGTGGGTCAGCAGACAAAATAAAACTGTTTCTGTGACTCAGTGAGAAAAATAACAGCAGGATGAAACGTCATGAAGGCCCAACAGGTTGGAGGTTTCACTGATTAACGAAAGAACAACAACTACGCAAAACTCTGAAAGGTTTTCTTAACTTCAGGAAAAGTTCTTTAAACTGTAGTAAACCTGTCGGGAAACTGGGATGATTAGAACTGGACCCAAATAAAGGAACTCCATGATGTTAAACAGCCTGGATTTAGGTTTTTATTCAGGAGCTTTCTGGATGTTCCTGGGGAAAATATTTTATTCTGGGTTCAAATAATCAGCAGAGTTAATAAAGTAAAACTAGCGTCAGCAGAACTGGGAACCAAAGCGTTACGCTTGGAAGGAATTACAATGAGGAGAAAAGGTTCTGAAAAAACAGACCTAGCTTCTCCACATTCAACAACAATCCATCTCGACCCAAAACTTTGTACCTGTGTGCCAACATTTCCAAAACCAGGGTTTGGTTGACAGAACAGCCCAGAGCCTGTCCCAAAACCAGTGGCGGTGCCGCTCGGGGTGGTTCCGAACAGGCCGGCCGGTTGAGAAGCCGCCGTGCTTCCAAACAACCCCTGAGGAGACAGAAAACTTTAAGTGTCTCAGTAAAAACTGGCTGATTTCTTTCCTCAAAGACCACCTGGAAACATACATTAAATCTGTTTGGACCCAGACTGGGTCAGAACTGACACACCAAAATAAAACCTGAAAACTAATCTGTTGAGAGAACTCTGAACAGAAATCAGGAACTGAACCGAATGTGTTGTGGTGACCCAGTTCTGTGGTTTAAGTCAGTAAAAACTCACCATGCTGCTGGTGTTGGGCTGACCCGTGGTGTTGGTGTTGCCGAAGGTGAAGCCCGCGCTCTGGGTGGTGGTGGCGGCACCAAAGGGCTTAAAGAGGCTATTGGCTGGCTGCTGGGTCGGTTGAGCAAACAGACCTCCAGTGGCGGTTCCGAAGGAGCCCGTGGCTGTGGGAGGACAACACCATGAGACGTCTTTACACTGAAGCGTCTTCAGATTAACTGATGAGAACTTACTAGCACCAAACGTGGACTTATTTGCCCCAAAGTTAAAGTTGGTGTTGGCTGCGGAGGCGCCGAACAGGCCCGTTGAAGCGCTGGACGTGGGCGTGGCTCCACCGAACAGACCGCCCGTTCCTGGAGCTATGGGGTTGGTCGGACCCTTTCTGCCCGCCTGGTAGTCCTCCAGCCTCAGCTCCTGCAGAAGCACACGTGATAAGATGACAGCATATGGACCAGAACATCACTGATGCCTCCTGCTTGGATGGAGCATCAGCCAGGTTTCAAGTGTCACACGTTTCAACTGGTTATTAATGATTCAGCCAGCCGCATGGACTTTCATTTGCTAATGTTTAGAGATGATGGAAACAGATTAATCAGGAATATTTGATCATTACGTAAAGAAAACACTGAAGTTTTCCTAAGATCGTCCAGCAATCAGACACCATGAAGTAAGACCATCCTGACCATCAACTTAACATTCCCAGATCCATTATCTCTTGATCAGCTCTGACCCACAATTAGCAGGTCGAACATTAAAACCCTCCTGACCTGAACTATATGGACCCAGGTTGTTTTGGCTGTAGAATGATGATAAACCAGCCGCAAGTTCTTTGCCATCAAGAACATCAGGGTCATTCTCTCCATTTTGTACGTTAAGGCCAGAAAATATGAATGATTTCAATTAAAAATGAACTCATTTAAAACATCAATTAAAATGTATTGAAATCATGAAAAATCAGAGTCTGTTTACAGGTTAGTCGTGTTTGGAAGCCCTGGAAGACGTTCAGCTTCACATGGAAATAAAAACCAGTTTCCTGACTTCTGTCACCAAGAAGAAAGAATCTGGTGTTTCGTCATATTTCTGCTGCTTTGTTTCCAAATTCAGGTTCAAAACATTTTCTCTCAGAGTCTCCAGGACTAATCTGACCACTTTAATCATATCTGGTCGATATATTAATCATATCTGAGTGACTCAGAGAGAGAAACTAGAGCAGTTTATGTTGATCCAGCTTCTGTCCGTTACTCTGCTGCAACAACAAACTTTTTACATGTTCAGAAGAATCACTTTAATCAACATGCACCAGACCTGATTAATTCAGCCATTTAAAAACAGCAAAGCTTTGACACAGCAGCATAAAGAAGGTTCCTGGTTCACCCTAATTAAAAATGCAGACCCCACTGATGCACAGATGTCCAACATGGTGGTCAGGCCCCCTACAGACTCACCTCCAGAGACTTGTTCTCATACTCCTTCATGGCTGTGATGCACTGATGTTTGGTGTTGATGCTTGTGGTCACGCCCGCTTTCACCATCGTGTCACTTCCTGTTGGAGGCTGAGGGCCAAGCAGATTCCACACAGGTTCACTTTTTTAAAGGATTAAGGAGGAAGACTCCATGATGCAGCTCTCTGTGCCTCTGTTACAGCTTCCTGTTTTCAGACTTGCTGCCTCATAAATACTCACATTGAATTTCACGGTTGTTCCTGGCTGCTGATTCGCCGCAAACCCAGAGCCTCCAAACAGGGAACTGGAGCCACCAAAAGGGTTGGTGGTGGTGTTGGTGGACCCAAACAGGCCACTGCTGCTGGCACTTGTCCCAAAGCCTGAAGGACACCAAGAGATGGAGAGTTTTCAAACGTTTGTCAATAGTCTCAACATGGACTCATCATGACCTCATTCAGGGTGGCCGCTGCTCGGAAGGTTCTAGAGTCTCACTTCCAAAAGAAGTTGGTTTGTTGGCACCAAACGCATTATTCTGCTGGGAGAAAAGTCCACCGCTGGCGCCGGTTCCCGTGTTTCCAAATAGGCTGGTGGACGTTCCGCTGGTGGGACCAAAACCAAAGCCGGTACTGGTGGAGGAAGTTGCTGGTTGGCTAAATGTACTGGATCCAAACAAACCGCCTGAGGGGAGGAACCAAAGGACAAATACCACTAGGTGAAACAAACTGAATGCAGACCTGAACACAAAGTTGAGAGTCCGATGTGCACTGGGTCAACGGTTTTAGAACGCCTCCCTCATTTAATGGTTTTCTTTATGTTTGTGACTCTTTCCATTGTTCACAGATTCTCACTGAAGGCATCAAGACTGTGAATGAACTCATATGGGATTACGTAGCAAACAAAAACTTTTTAAATAACTTTAAATGTGTTTTATATTTTAGATTGGTTAAAGTAGCCGCCCTTGGCTGTGATGACTGAAATATTAACCTTTGACCTTCTCTCCATGAACCTCTGGGAAGTTCTTTCAGGACTCTTTGGAAACCATATAAAAATGTTTAGAGTTAATTCACATTTTTTGTCTACTACATAATTCAATGTGTGTTCATTCACAGCTGTGTTGTCTTTGGTTAGAATCTACAGTGTAAATAGTCATGACAATACGGAGAACTGCAGTTCATGAAGTGAGAAAGTGTATGTAAACATTTTGACCAGTACGCCGTTTTGAAATTCTTTGTCTGTGGATCCAGAACCTTATTTTACTCCTGAGAGCAAAAACACAACGGTTTTATCCAAAGACGGTTCTGCTGTTCGATTGAATAAGAGCAACAACATGGATCCAGTGTTTAAAGGAGATCAGAACCAAGGTTTTAAATATGAGTCCGGTCCAACCTGGTTTTCACCTCCACTCCAGAGGGCGCCCTGAACTTGACTCGTAGCCTCATAGAATAAAAACCAGTTCATTTAAATAATAACTACATCCATGGCATATTAGGAACATTTCATAAGGATTAATGATCATAAAAATGATTTAATGTTCCTTTGATTTTACAGGGAAACCAGTTTAAAGACATGAAACCTTAACTTGATTTTTAAAGATTAAAAACTGTAAAGAACATTTTAAACTAAAATGTACTGAATTTATTTCAGTAGTTTCTAACTGACCACCTCCACAGTAACTCTGTATGTTTTTGTCTATTTTCTGACTCAATGCTGAGTTTTAAAACCACAGAACTACGATAACTTCAAATAGCATGAATGCATTCGAGCTCTCAAATGAACACAAACATCACCTCAATGGCGATTTATTGTGCATTTCTACTTTTGGTTCTGGCCGGGCATAGAATAGAATACTATCTGGGACGAGACAGACAGAAGACAGGGTAACAAACCAGGCTTGTTCTGTGTGGAGCCAAACAATCCTCCAGTGTTGGTGGTCGCCCCGAACGCAGATGTTCCAAAACCTCCTGTTGTCCCAAATCCTGCGTCTGGTTGGAAATAAAGGAGTTACATGAGAACACGCCGATCCAGCAGCAATGTTCAGGTATCTGATAAAACACCTGAACTACAGCTTTAAGTCACACAATGCTCTGTTGTGTCAGACAAATGAACCGTATTAAAACACCAGTGAGACCACTGAGGTTCTAAACTTTAGAGACCCAGATTTAGTGCCACCACCTGGCCACATTAAATCCAGTAGATAATAACTGAAAGTAAAACTAATATGAGATAAACTCAAATTACTCCTGTGGTAAACTGACTGACTTTTTATTAATGCTGAAGCTCAATGTTCTAAAACAAAAAAAAGTGGAAAGTTAGGAACTGATGAACCTATGAATGAAGCTGTAAAAGCAGGCATAGCCGATGAAAACAGTCAGTATTGTGTAAGGAAGACTGAGCACAAATTTATGAATAAAACATGTTGAATCACTCTGGAGCTAGACAGCCGAGTGTCCCAGCTGTACCTGAACGCAGCTTGAGCAGCTGCTGGGAGTTTGGGCTGATTGGATGCTACAGGTAGCTGTTTGGACATCAGTTGATCTTTCTCCAGAACCAGAAACGGTTGCATTCAGCCTTAAGTAATTCACCTACATGCAGAGCAGCTATGTAACTTATTGCTGCTGGAAAATGCATATGCTGAAAAAGTTCTGGTTCGGTCCACCTTTTTTTCTTCACTGTAGCTGTATGAGAAACTTTAATGCTCCCAAATAGCAGTTTAGTGAAAGCTGGTCCTCTCTGGTTTGTTTTGGTGTCATTTTTGTTAAGTTGCCCTACAGAACGCAGCATTGAGCTCTTAGTTCCACATAGAAACATTCTTCATGTATTCAGGTATAAATTGCATGTCCATACAGCTCAACAAAGCAACAGTAGCAGTTCTGAAACAGTAACAACAGCACTGTTCATAGGTCCAACATTATTTTATGGCAAGACTTTGAGTGACTTTCTGTTACTTTCAATAACAGTTTAAAAAACAACTTACTTTGCTGACCAAAGGTTGACGAGGAGCCAAAGCCCCCAGTCCCCCCACCGAAGGGAGTTCCAAAGGAATTGTTGAACATCTTGATCTGCTAACAGGACCTCATAGATCTTCTGTAGAGACACAAACAACTTCATCTCCATCATTCATATTCCGCTGCAACATCTCTGAAGAAAAGAGGTCAATGTTGAAAGTAAGATTTGGAAAGTTTTGAGACACATTGAGCTTTAAGATCTCCTTTAGTCTTTAGAAACTGTTCCTGGGCTTCCTTGATTTCTGCTTACTGTTAATCGGGTGAAGTTATTTTTTGTGGGCCCGACCTCCGTCTGTCTAGTTGACCCATTTGTAATGATATACCTACTGCCAACGATGTTTTTCCTCCAGCTGCTAGTTTGGAATCGCCCTCTTAAAGCAAAAATCGTATTTCCAATAGGCCCAACTGCCATATTTGGGTTTTTTATTAGAGATCTAACTAAAGATATTACACCAAATTTCGTCTTTGCAACAACAACCTTTTGGATTAAATTTAAATCTGATTCTTTGCCATGATGTCCGTTAACGCAATACTGCTTCATCCCTGGAGTTTAGTGGTTTAAAAAAAACAACATTATGAAAATATTCAAGAGCTGGAGTGAAACCAAGCTGAAGTGCTTCAGAAAGCCTAAAAAACTACTGAACTTTAAAATAATAAGATGACGTATGAATACGAGAGGTAAACATTTTTATAACTGGTCTAATTGTATCAGAAATTGCTGTAGGCCTTTCCGGGTTAGGGCCAAATAACGTTAGATGACAGAGACCCTACTACAGGAACGTGTGTTGATGCCCTGCCAGCTCCATGTGTAACCATCTCAGTTCAAACATGAGCTTCAGTTCGCTCCTTGAAGCAGAAACAACACTCCAAACTAGTTTTCAGATTAGTGAACTAGTTTCAGCTGGGTGAGACCGGTCTCCCTGAAGCTAATGTAGCTATAGCTAATAAACGCGTTTATTTCCGTCACTGCTAAAAACTTTCCTCGTTTCGCTAAGAAATGTTCAAATAATCTGTTATCATCACAGTCACAGAAGGAAAGTAATGGGTTCCGTACCCACAACCATGTAACTGCTCCTGGATTTTTAAGGTGCGACACAGTTTTAAATTAGCTGTGCTACGCTAACGTTAGCTGGCTCAATGCTAACTGCATTAGCAACAAAGGGGCGAGTAAAGTGGAGAAATGTGAGCCAAATGTTTACCTTCACCGAAACTGCAGAGACGGTTCGGTCTATCAGCCGAACCTCCTTCTAGCGAGACGAAGCTATGAAGTCTGGAGAGCTCACCGTCAGAACTTCGTGTTTCTGAACGTCAACACAGATAGCCGCTAACTCCGTCAGCGAGGAGGGAAAACGGCTCGGTAGCGTCACCACGCACTTTCATACGCAATGACGTTGACGATACAATACTACGGAAATAACAACAAACATGAACGTCCTTTGGTCGCAAAAGAATTATTTATTCCTAATTAATAACTTTCACGTGTTTAAAGAATGAATGATTTCCTGTTTGTTGAATACGTTTCTCTAGGAAGTCTGTGTGTTTTAAACTGTAATTTAACTGGGAAAATGGTTTTATCTGGTTACTTATATAACAGATTCATAGAATAAAATTCGTCAATAAGGTATTTATATGAGGTTTTATAACAGTTTATGAAACTGTACAGCACCATGTGGAAAAAACCCAAAGGCCATTGCTTAAAAATCCCTGGTGTTCTCAGAGTGTTTGTATCCAAGCATTTTACCAGAAAGTTGAGTGGAAGAAGAAAGTATGGTAGAAATAACTGCACAGCAGCAGCAGTACCTGCAGCCTTGAGAATATGGTAATGCAAGGTTCATTCAGGAGTTTGGTGGTGATTGACAGGGTTTAGACTGCAGCTGGAGTCAGAGTTTCAGGAGCCACCCAACACAGACAAATCCAGGAGTACCACTTCTGACATTCCTAGTCCTAGACCTCTCCTGAACCAGAGATAACATTAGAAAATGCTTTCCTGTCCTTTTCCTTTTGAGAAAAAGAACAGGACTGTTGCTCGATGGTCCAGAGTTCTTATTTTAAGTCAAGGTGAATTCCACATTTAATTTAGAAATCAAGCTCTCAGAGTCTGGAGGAAGAGTGGAAAGGCCCAGAATCCAAGCTGCTGCAGGTCCAGTGTGACGTTACTGCAGTCAATGATGGTCTGAGGTGCCATGTCATCTGCTGGAATTGGTCAACTGGGTTTTATTGGGTCAAAGGTCAAAGCAGATGTCTACCAGGACATCTTAGATCCTTTCCTGCTTCCTTCTGCTGACAAGCTTTAGGAAGATGCTGTTTTTATTTTTTAGCAGGACTTGGTGCCCACACACTGCTTTAATCACCATGGTAACACCATCATACCGGCCTGACCTAAACCCCACATAGAATTTAAGAGATGTTGTCCAAAGGAAGATGACAGACACCAGAACCAACAACGCAGATGAGCTGAAGGTCACCAATAAAGCAGACTGGGCTTCCTGAACACCCTAGCAGAACCACAGATTGATCTCCTCCATGCCACTCCTCTGATGCAGTAATTCATGCAAAACGAGGCCCAACCAAGTACCTGGAGCAGATATTGTACAGAATATGGAGAAACTGTCCATAAGGCAAGGTCCATATTTCTGGATTAAAACTTTTTTCTGTGAAGGCAGGTTTGTTGTTGCCAGCTCTAAGCCAGGATCATGCAAATTAACTGAAATAAATACTTGAAATATAAAACTCTGTGGGAAAAATACATCTTTATGTGACAGACCTTTTCAGTTACAGAAATAAATTACTTTAAATGAACCTGTATGAGTTCAAAGTGGGATGACTGCAGGTTCAATAATGTCCCCATGTTGTTTTACCCATTTGGTTTTAATGTAAAATGATTACAGGAACTAAGTTGGCCATAAATGCTAAAGATACACAAAAGCTACTGTATCTGGGTCTCATCTTTAGGTTCTGTGTGGAAGAGGCAATCCCATCCTCCTTCCAGCCAATGACATCCTTCTGCCCAACACAGAAGCTCCCATCAGACATTAAACTTGGCAAGGTGAGTGTGGACAGAGTGATACATGAGGAGGACCCACAAAAGAGTTAGAAGCACCACCACAAGTCCCAAACACCTGCTACTGTCCAACAGACACCGAGAGTCCTCACCCAGAACTCAGTGGGAAAGTGGAAGAGAAACCTAGA
This sequence comes from Crenichthys baileyi, assembly GCA_036173005.1. Lineage (NCBI taxonomy): Eukaryota > Metazoa > Chordata > Actinopteri > Cyprinodontiformes > Goodeidae > Crenichthys > Crenichthys baileyi. The sequence continues at coordinate 81,305 of JAHHUM010001606.1, read as the reverse complement.
AATCAGCTATTGTTCCTCAAAGTTCCGAATGAACAGGTGATTTCTAACTGTCAAAAACTGACCAGAAACATCCATCCATTGTCTTCCACTTATCTGAAATTGGTTTGAGGGGTATCAGGTCCAGGAGGAAAACCCAGACTTCCTTTTCTCCAGCTCATCCAGGGGGATCTAAAGGTGTTCCCTGGCCTGAAGGAGTTTACATTCATGTTTGTTACATTACTCTCGATGACGCTCGTTTGTCAGATTAAAAGAACCTTTTGAAGCACCCTTGAAGCAGGTACTAAACATACTTTTCATTAAGTCCAATTTTCTGTATTAAATGTTTTCTTGGTCTGATGTAATATTCGAATCTAAAATGTCCTGTTTTCAATGGCTGTAAGCAGAAAACCATCCTAATTAACAGAAATAAAGGCTTGAAAACATCTGTTTGGGTGGAAATAATCTAAAGAAGCTTCTGGTTCCCCCTGGGATCTCCTGGGATCCCAGTAAGTTGTATCCTGAGAACCTCTCAAGGGAAGCATTCAGGAGGCATTCTGATCAGATGCAGTAGCTCTGCTCTTGGATGACGGAGCTCCTCAGCCCATCTCTAAAGCTAAGCCTTCAGAGGACGCTCATTTCAGCAGCTTAGATCAGGAAAACTTTCCTTCATGTTTCAGATCTCATGACAATAAGTGAGGTTTTAGTCCAACTCAACCCAAAATCCCAAAACATACCTCCCTATGATAGTTACAGTATTAAAGTGTTCATTCAGATTTGTTAAAGTTATATTTATTAAATCAGCCAGACAGATGGTGCAGCCCGACCTCTGGTACCTGCAGTCCACCTCCACAGTTAACGTTGGTGTTGCTCACAGAAGTAGTCACGGAGCACAACAAGCAGCAACTAGGTTTCTGTTTTTCAACACAAACACAGTTGAGTTCCGTTTAATGCTGTGACCAAATGTACAGCCCTGTGAAAAAGTATTTACCCCCCAACAGATTTCTTCAGTTTTTGCTCTTTGTCACATGCAAATGTCTCCCATCATCAAACAAATTAATGTCAGGCAAAGATAACAAGAAAAAAGCAGAAGCAGTTTTCGGGTTATAATTTTATTTATGGAACAGAGCAACATGAAGTAGGCTGTGCAGCATTAGGAAACACACAGAGCTGACATTGAACATTTTTCTTCATCAACAGATGGAAACTCCTGCAGGTGACACTAGACTGGAATGGATGTTAAATTCCACACACTCTGCTTTTATCCAAATGCAATTTATGATAAAATGTTTAAAATGTTTTGTAAATTGTCAGTGAACTTTAAGGTTAATTATCTTCTTTCTGCTCAGGTTAAAACTCAGACAAAAGCATGAAACCTTGTCCTCCCCTCAGCTAAAAGTGTTAAAGAGCATGTGAGACAGTGACATTTCGATCGGATGAGTGAACAAACGGGTTTGAAAGAATAAAAGTTCTCTTACTGGCCTCAGCATGATAACCCATGTCTAACTGTCCGTGGATGAGAGCTAAGTCAGCGTGATGAAGAGGAGAATGAAGAGAGACGAGACAAGAGATGAAGAAGGATGGACCATGACTGACTGACCAGGACAGAAAAGGTGGTGGAACGACCAGGTATTAGGTTTAGGGGGTAATTACTTTTCCCACAGAGATTTATTCCCTTTAATGCAGAACCATCATTAGAAAACAGCAGTTTATTTTTACTCAGGTTATCTTGGTCTGATGTTAACATTAGTTTAACAATATGAAACATTTAACTGGGAGAAAAAAATCTAAACCAATCTCATTTACACGTTATATAAAAAATCACACAACACAAAATGTGAACAACTTCAACTTTATTAACAGTAGCATAGTTTCAGCATAACAGTAAGATTTCCCAGTTCATGTAATCCCTATATGCTCTGGATGTTAGGCTCTTCTCCTCGCTGTGGAAATAATTCCCGTTACCTAAACCCTTAAAGACCTGGACAGGTCTCCAGTCAGTGGCAGGACAACACAGAGGCACACAGAGACACGCAACCATGCACACACACTCATATCTAAGGAGAAAAAAGTTCATGCAAAAGTATTGTTTTTGGACTGAGGGAGGAAGCTGGAGTACCCAGAGAGAACCAATGAGAGCAAGGGGAGAACATGCAAACTCTGTTCTAATCTACGCTGGACACTCCTCTGAAGCTGCTGGAGATGATGATACATGAAGGAAGAACGTTGTTACCAGCTGGTAAAAGAAATCGACAATACTGGAGACAAATATTATCATTGCATTTTTTTAAAATATGCACTGCAAAAAAAATTTCAGGAATATATATTTTATTTCAGCTCAAATAAAGAGTAAAGATATTGCATCTGAAAGCATTTAAAAAGATGAGATTTCAATTTTAACTCTAAAGTCACAATCATAACAAAGTAACTTCTCAGCCATTGGCTGCAACAACTTTGACTTTAACTCCACAGCTTAGATGGTGCAGGAGAACCGGTCTGATGGTCTGATCTCTAAGGCCATAGATCAGAGCACTTAAGCATGTTGGGAATAAAATAATTAAAACATAAAGAAATTTATGTATTCGTGCAAAAATTTCTCTTGTTACAACTCTTAAAATTGGTAGAAGCAGTGGGTTAAAAATAGTTGAGGACAGACTAAGACACAACTGCACCAGATGCAGCAGCAGGGTGTGACGAGCCTTCAGGGCTAAAGATTTGTTTGTCGAGGCCGACCTGGCTGCTTTAATTACTCCAAAATAGGAGGAAATGATTACTAATCCGGCTGAAGCAAATAGAAAAATAGTGAAGCATTTGTTATAATCTTTAGACCTGGGGCAAAGCTGCATAGCAAGGTCAGAGCAGAAATCTTTCATCTCCAGAGTCTCCAGCTGGTGAAATGGGAAATCTAACAGCAAAACAACACAAATGAGATTGTGTAGAAAACTGAGAGCCCAAAGTACAATAATAGCCATTCTGGTGTTGTTGATGGTGATGATGGTAGCATGCCTCAGTGGGTAACACACAGCTACAAATCTCTCTAGAGACATCACCAACAGCGTGAGAGGAGAGATCACATTGAAGAGAGTAGCAATTCTAGTAAGAATACCACAAACAGGATAAGTCAGTCTTATTCTACAAACAGCAAGTAGAAACAGAACCTGACTGACCATCAGCTGTACAGTATCTGCAAAAAGCATGTTATAGAGGAGAACATACCGACAGGTGTCACGGAAAACAGATTTACTCCTCAGTGTGAACAACATGGTTCCATTAATCAAGAGAAACACACAGGAGGGGATGGTACACAGAGTGAAGGTGATCACTCTTTCCAGGAGCTCCTGGTACTGCAGCTCAACAGAGATGTTAGACTGAGATACGTATGACATGGTACAAAGGAACCACAGCAAGCAGTGGTAATCAATAAAAAAGAATAAATAACATTAACTCAGGTGTCTGGTTAGTGGTCTACTTCACATAGCCAAGCAGGCAGAGCTGCTCTGCAGGGCTTCCTTTGTTACACATCTGATTTATGTGCTCTCATCTCATTTCATTTCCACATGATGCATCACATGCAACACGTCACACCATGAGTAACGAGTAAAGATCACATCTCACCTGGAAAGGACAATCCAAAGTTAGTCATACTGATGCATTGATTTCAAAACCAGTCTTGACCATGTCCCATTGCTAGAGCTCAGTATGATCAGATATTGATAATAGCTCCTGCAAGCTATGAATCAAACCAGAAATATCTGTCCCACAACAAATTGTAAGCAAGCTGTGGATATTAACTCTCTGATATTATAGTCGGACAATAAAAAGAAAAAGGATTTGCCGAGCGGTAAAAATGTATTTGTTCCCTTATAATCAGAATACAGTTGGTCCTTAAAATTGAGCCTGAAGCTCAGTTTTGGGCCCAGCTCTGTTTTCACTGTGTATGTTGCCTTTGGGGTCAAATTGTTCACATTATGACCTTTCATTCCACTGTTTTACCGATGACTTCAAGATTAATCTGCCCTTAAAAACAGGGAAACGGTAAATGGTAAATGGCTTGTTATTACGAATTAGAAAAAGGCGGACCCAAGATTCAGCCAGACACAGAACTAAAAGATTAAAAAGTTTATTCAGCCACAGGAAAACGTCACTCAGGTTAAACTCCACACAGCTTCCAGGAATCACTGAAGCAGAAAGAAGGATTAGTGACTTGTAGTTTCTCCAAATCTTGCAAGGATCAGAAAAGGCCCGTAGGCCCGTAGGCATGTTAAAAGCCGTCTTCCACTCATCTCCTTCTCTGATTCGGACCAGATGATATGCATTCCTTAGATCCAGCTTAGAAAATATCTTGGCTCCCTGGATCTGATCAAAAGCTGTGTTCATGAGTGGTAAGGGGTATCTATTTTTAACTGTTATCTCATTAAGGCCTCTATAATCAATGCATGGTCTCAACGAACCATCCTTCTTCGCAACAAAAAAGAAACCAGCACCTGCAGGAGAGGAAGAAGGTTGAATTTGTCCTGCCTTTAATGCCTCATCAACATATTTCTTCATGGCCCTGTGCTCTGGACCAGACAACGAGTAAAGCCTGCCTTTGGGG